>JARHVA010001560.1:1195000-1437500 GCA_037957365.1 Torreya grandis | reverse complement strand
CTTATAGATCCATCAGTCTACTACAAATATTCGATACTTACATGAAAATTAGGTAGCACTAGAAGATTTTTTTAAATTCCCCTATTCCAATATACTAGCCTACCATACCCCAAAGGACTTCAGCTTTATATGAATCTGATTGTGGAGTTTGAGATTTTATTGGAGATAAGAGATGTGCTTGAATCACATATTTTAGTGTGATTTGACTTTTAAGAATATTGCATATTTTTTCCTTTTGATATCATTTCCTTTTTTTTAAATGATTTGTATTTTAACTTTATTTTGAAGGCTTTTTTTTTAGATTCCTCCTCCATACAAATTTTTAATGACCAAGCATGAGAGAGATAGTGATACACACAAATGAGTTGTAGGCTAAGGCTAAAGGAAGCTAAGTTACTAAAGACCAAATATTGACTAGGATAATTAGGTTTGACAAATATGCGATTTCAAATCTCAACCATGCATATGCTTATATTGCAAAAAAAGGAAGAAAGGAAAAGGGAGATCCAAAGGTGGATCAGTAAAAGGAAATAGTAATGAGAAATACTATTTGCTAACTGATCACATAGTAAAAGGAGGCAATAAATGAATGGAATATGATAAATAAAACCAATTCACCATGATAATTATTTTCAAAAATCAAGGATAAGAAAACAAACAATCATGAAGATACAAGACAATAACAAGCTAAATATGGTGATTTTATGAGGATCTTTTGGGTCTTATCCATGGTCTTACAAAATAACTCACAAAATAAATATCCAAGGGATGTAACAAGACAAAAATAGAAATATAAAGAAATTATTAGATATAACAAACATATGCAAAAAATATTGAATATAAAATTAACAAGAAATATAGTATAAAAAAGAAGATAATGATATAAGATAAGCAAGAATTTGACATAGTGTTAAATGATATAATTAGATATAGAAAATGAAATAAATATGGAGCATACATCTAATACAAATATAAATATAAAATTACCATGCATGTACTCATAATTACTATTAAATATATCCACATACATTATCTAAGACATCGGATAAATCTCTATGAAGTTGGATATGAACTACTGCTAATGTGTCATTGATCTTTGTTGAATATTGGGCAAATAATTATTTTCTAATATCCTCAAATGAAAAGTATAAATAATCATTGGATAATGTTGAGGAGGAAAATTATGCAAAGGATGATCATAATAATGTGTGGGAATGGGATCTATGAGAGAAGGAGGAATCATCGATAGAGAAAGATCTACAAGTGAAGGAGGGTCCATGGGTGGAGAAGGAACCATAGACAGAGGCACATAAGGGACCGCATAAGGTATAACTATAAGAGAAGAAGGGGAAACTTCTTGTGAGAATGACCTATGGGAAGAATAGTAGTTTGTCTAGGGATAGCTATAACATGATCCTTAAGATGATGTTAAAAGAGACAATAATGATCAATATGATGTGTGATGCATTGGTGCCATATACAATACCTCTCACCATACTTAGGTAAATAGTCAAGAAGAATATTGGGAGGAGGAATGGTAATGTATATGTATGGGGAAGAAGGATACAAGGTATCAATATATCATCACAACTTATGAAAATGGGTAGAAGAATGAGTATTTATCCCATGAAAGTAATATATACGCTTATGAGTGTGTTTAGTAGGAACCCTCATTAGAGAATGTGTAATAAGTGTGGAAGAAGAGGGAGATGACTCATAACCCAAATTTGTGGGTAAAGGATCCATCTTAGGCAAAGGAATCAAACCATCACCAAGAGGAGGTGATGATGGAGAAGGAATAGAGGAGTCTTAATAGGAAAAGAAATAGTGAAAGAAGCAAGAGTAAGGTCACCAATAGTAGAAGTAGTAATAATAACCTATTCTAACACAAGTTCTACTATGGGAGGAGTAGGATCAACATAAGGTCTAAGAAAGGCAACACTATCCTTAGGAGTAAACCAATTATTGGAATTAGGGAACCTATAAAAATGGTAAGGGTTGATCATAGCATGATCCATGAGCATAGTCCTATGGGGCTCTTAAAAAACTGGAGGTGTTGGTGCCATCTCTACTTTGAGATAAAGAGGAAAAATAAAATAATTGGGAACTAAAAAACTTTTAACATAAGAGGATGCATGAAAAGTCTCAAGTAAAGAATAATGATAACACACAATCTTGGCATCACAAGCTTGGATAAGACCACCTAATAAATGATCATCTAAGGAATAGTCATCATCATAATCAGGGAAATGAAGATCAATGACACAAGTTAGAATAACTTTATCATTTGAATAATCATGGTGAATATAATGATGAGTCTTAGATAAGACTATAATAATGTCATCATAAGGAGGTTTATGAGAATGAGGTTACAAGGAAGCAGGAAGTTGTGAGATGAGATGAGGTGTGAGATCAAAAGTTTTAATCTAGAGATTAATCTCATCAGGCCCATCATCATTAGAGTCTAAAAGGTTGGGAGGAATATTACCAATGATCTTGGGATGCCCATTTTATCCTTTGGTTGAGTTGACAATAAAATTTAGATGTTGTGACTCATAAAATGGAATGTTAGGTAAAGGCTCAAGAGTAAGAATCTTAAAGATACCATGATCTTAGATTTTTTTTAAATTTCAAGGGTTAGTATCTCATTGAATCCTATAAATGGCTCCATTATGATGGAATTTAATTCATTGGTAGGTGAAAGAGGTGATAGCTCACATATAATGAGTCTATGGCCTACCAAAAAAGATATTATAATAAAGAAGAAAGTTAAATATAATCACCTTCACATGAATGATGATAGGTGGGACAGTAATGGGAAGCCACACACACCTAAGAAGATGCATTTGCCTTTTATAATATTATTTTTAGGTGATACATGTGGACTTAAGATTTAATTTGAAATATCCAAGGGTTTTAATGAAATCAAGAGAAGTAACACAAGTTCCAGAACCCTCATCAATCAAAGCACACTTAACTTGGATATCATTGATTTAGATGCTAACAAATAGGGGAGGATCATATACATGAAGTATAATATCACCAAGAATCATAGATGTGATGGGAAATTTTAATGAAAGATAAGTGTCAATAGTTTCATCAACATTGATGGACATCTCTTCACATTATTTCAAGATACTATCCTCAGAACTAGATAAGGTTGCCTCTCATCCTACTAAGGGAGGATGAGGGACATTCATATCAAATAATAGTTTCATAAGATAGTTTTGATGATGAGGAGATGTTCTCATGGGTTCAAGAAATGTAATTTGAGAAGGGAGATTAATGATCTTGGCAATGGGATCCCACTCATCATAACCCATGAGAAGATTGTTAGATATAGGCACATAACAGTTAAGGAGGTCTTCAGAGGGAAGAGTTGAAGAGCATTGAAATCTGTGTTAATAAGAATGAGAAGGTTTAGAATAAGGTTTTAAATCATGTTGATATTATGAACTATTAGGTTTAATTTTATTTTAAAGAGTAGAAGAGGTGTTAACAGAAGGTTGGTTAACATTAGAAGGAGAAGATGATGAAAGAGTGGTAGAAATAGCATGGGATGTGTTATCTAAAGGAGAATCACAAGTTGGATATTCATAAAAGGTTATAATATATTCTTACCCCAAATCATTTAAATGAGTTGGAGAAGAATCTTGGATAACATGGTATGCTTGCGAAGGAGATGGGGTGTAGATAGGTTGAGAATAGATGAAAGCCACTACTCTTCGCAAATTAGTCATACTAACCACATTTTCATTGAAAATTAGTTCTATAAGACTTTATACATTATTGGTGGAAGAGATGTACTTGCCTTTATTTTCTTGAATTAGTTTATGATTAGGTAAAGGATCCTTATAAATAGCTAAATGAGTGTTTTCTTGATTTAAGGCTTGAGCTTTATCATGAGTTTTGTATTCTTTGAATGTATGCTCATAAGCTTGTTGAATTTGGTACATGATGGAATCATAATCAAAATTAGTTATAAGAATAAATTCCATATCTAAATTATGAATCTATCTATAGGTCTCATGAGAATGACCCCAACTAGTGTGAAACCAACAAAACTTGCCAGGATCATACTAGGTTTTCATAGGATGAGTAGGGTTAATTTCATGAGGAAGAGGCCTAGGTAGATGTTTAAGCAATTTAGCTAAGGAAAGAGGTTTATGAACATTAATGATATTTGTTGAAAAATGAGGATTAGTAAATTGTTGAGAAGAGGAAGCCAATTCCAAAGAAGGGGTAGGAACAATAACTTGAGCATGGTGAGTGGTATCATATGAATCAGAAACACCATCACTGGTAACATTGCAGTTTTTTTTAAAGCAATATATGAGAACCCATGGAAAGTTATAGTGGCTAGAATTGATGCATAAGTAAATATTATCATTTAACCTAATCAATAGCTTCTTCCAAAGTGTATGGAGAAAGGTTACATACTTGATGTTATAATATTGGATAAAGAGCATTTGTAAAGAGATGAAAAAGATTATCATTGGCCATGTTGTGTTCACATTTGTTTGATAAATTCTTCCATCATTTAAAAAATGCTTAGGTGGTTTCATTTTTGCTTTACTTGTAATTGATGAAATGGGCCAAAGTGTTTTTAGGAAGATCATTAGTTTAGAATTATTATACTAAGGCATTGACTAAATATTCCAAACAAGTAATGGAATGAGGTCTAAGTTGGTTGTACTAATCCAAGGCATCACTTGTGAGGGTCTTAGCAAGGAGCTTGGTAGTGGAAAATGTGTTTAATTTAACCCAATATTTATAAAGATTCATAAATGTTTTAAGATGAAGAGAAGGATCAGTTGATCCATTATAAGAGATTGTAGGTGTTATACCTCCTATATCAATGTTAGTAATTTGAGTAGTGAGAGGTTAATTTTGTATATTCTTGATAGTTTTATTTATTAAATGAGGTTGAGGAATAAGATTGCCTTGAGAATATCAAAGAGGAAGTGGAGGAACACTTTGGTTATGTGTGACCCAAGCCATTAGTTGGGGTTGTGTTTGAAGATGAAGAAGGTGATTTTGCATTCTCATCATTTGATTTGTGTTATGGGCTTGGAAAGCATTCATTTGATTAAGAGTTTTCAATGGAAGTTAGTGATTTTAACTAAAATTATTAGAAGATTTGGTGTTGGTATTAGTGGCTTGGGTACCACTATTGGTGTTGTTGAGAGCTTGAGATGAATGATGAGAGTGAGAGGCACTAGTGGCAAAGCTTGCTTGTGTAGCAAAAGATGGACTAGTGAATGGAAGAGAAGAATAATCACTAGAAGCATGAAAGCTTTGGGTAGCAAATAATGAACTAGTGGAAGGATTAAGGATAATGAATCTTAAGAGAGGACCACTAGATGTATAACCAATCATGGTAGTTGAGATGCTAGGCATGGAGGTAAAAAAAAGGAAAGAAGAAGAAGAAGAAGAAGCATGAGAGGAGGTCATGATAAAAGGGAGAGGTTGTGAAGCAAATAAATTAGTACTACCAAATCCATTTGAGAATGTAAAATGTGGTGAATGAGGTTCATTGTCTCGACCACTAATCATGAGATTGTAAATGGTATATGGATCTTTCCCTTTATGTTAGGGAAATTGGTTAATAAAGAAAAGCATTTTGAGAGTATACTTTAACTTAGGTTGGTTTTATATGAGAAAAGAGGGATTATGTTTCAAATAATTATCATGAGGGAACCCATAGTCCATTGTGTGAGTTACAATATGGACATTACTAGCATTTACAAAAGGAACTCTACTTTGTCTATGGGAAACCCTATGATGTTTGATGAATTCAAACATGCCTATTGTTTGAGATTTAGTGTTTTCACCCAAAAGGAAATCCATGATGAAAGAGGAAGGAAAGCAAGATGAACAAACAAAAGATTCAGAAAGTGATAAAAATAAAGCGAGGTCGACCTGGTCAACCTAGTGTAAAATAGGGACAATAAAGATGGATAGGGTCCATATAACTGACCTAATTTAGAGAGAAAAAGTTGATAAAAAATGGAAAAGGCCTAAAAACTATGCTAGGTTAACTAGGTTGACCTAGTGTAGTGCACAAGAGCTACAAAAACTACTAGGTCAACAAGGTCAACCTAGTGTAGTTGATAAAGGTAAAAAGTAGGGTCTGGGATAGTATGGATTCAAATTGATTGACGTATCATAGTAGATAGGAAAAGAGAAAGGATTACTAAAAATATAAAAAATGAAATGAGATATGCTTGTGGCTAGTCTAGAAAAGTAGATACTAAAATGAAATACATAGTTAATTGAACTAATGCTGGTCAACCAATGTGTATACATAAATAGATTGCAATTTTGAAAAAAAAGTATAAACTAGAGTAAAAATAGAGAAATAGAATCTAACCTTGGTGTTTTGGAGATGAAAATAGAATAGATAACTAACTTATAACCTTGGAGAAGAATAGCCCAATATACAGAACTAGGTTGAGATGGTCAACCAAGTGAATCAAGAACCTGCTACAAAAGTTAAAAAAGTGTGCTAAGTTGACCTCGTCAACCTAGTAGAATAAATTGGATGTCTGGAAATGTGCTAAGTCAAATTGGTTGACCTAGTTGACTGGACTAAAATTTTGGATGTCTAAAATCTAAAGCCTGCACTATGAATCTTGAACAATAACCTATTGTAAAGTGGCTGAAAATGTGCTAGGTTGACCTGGTCGACCTAGTAAGTTGAACAATTTTTTTGTAAAGTGATAGAAACCTATGTTGGGTTGAGTTGGTCGATCTAGTTGCCTATTATTACACACAAATAAAATTATTTGGGTTGACAAAATAGATCAGCAAGTCAAAACATATGATATAAAAGATGACAAAAATAAGTGAAAGAAACCCTATAAGATTTTGATTCACATCAAGTTCACCAAAATGTATGCAATAAAAATTACATGGTATGCATGAATCAATCCTGGATCAAATAAGATAGATCACACCTACACTTTTAATTGGGGCACACACTAGTTAAGAGGGAGCATGACCAATATGAAGATATGCTAGACTTGATTAGTGGATCACTTGTATCATTTATCACAACACATAATGCTATATAGGGTTCCAAAACCTACAGTCTAACACAATCACACAAAAACCTTAAAAGATTCCTATGGTTTCTATATTCACTTATGATAATAAACAATAAATTAAACTAATCTAATAACTATAAAATTAAACTAATTTAGTGCTCACCAAAGCTTGTGGCACAAAGTGGGGGTTAGAGCAAAACAAGTAAATAACAACTATACTAAACATGTATAGGAGATATATACTCATGTCAATGTATATTTAATTCTAATACATGGAAGAGAAGAATACATATTGCATTATCTATCTACTCTCACAAAGGAGAAATAAAGTTAGGAATACTTACATTTGAATATGAACTTGTTGAGTCTCAACATCTCCCTTGGCCAATGATGTTTTGCAAGAGATTGTTGTGGCTTATAAGGACAACCAAGATAAATCAGATCTAGGATACATGACCTACCTAAGCATCCAAAATACATCTCCAAAAGACAAGATCAGAGCTCCAAATAAAATTATTGAACCCTAAACCTTTATTCCTCAAGTATAATGGTCAATAAGCACATGTTAATTTGCACTTCTTCACTTAATTCAACTCTCTTATGAAATGGTATGGAATGACCTTGTATATATAGTAGTATTTCACCCTAAATAATTTTGAACATGTTAACTATGCTAGGTTTATTTGGTCAACCTAACACATTTTCATGCTAATTCTTGAAGTTTATGCTAGGCCGATTGGGATGCAAGGCAACACGGAAAGGCAAAGTATCCCTAGAATAAACTAGGTCGACCAAGTTGACCTTGCTTACTGAATAGTTCAAAAGGGAAATAAGGTAAGAAATGAGGGATAAGACATGAAAAATGGTGGGAGTGGATAGTAAAGAGAGAAATAATCTTAAGGTTCAAGGTTTTAGGAGACAAGAGTGTAGATAACAAGTGGTAAAAGGAACAATAATCTTATGAATCACCAAAGGTCTTCCCACCCCTTTCTTAGTGCACCCCTTAAGGCATGCAATCAGAGAGAGTGAGAATAGGTACATTAATACAAGATATAAAGTGTTAGTAATCAATAAAAGTGTGAAAATATTATGTGTATACAATTTGAATATCTAAAAGCGTGTACAGTCAACGATATTAGGGTTCAAAGTTGATTGTGTTCATGCATGGACTGTAAGTGACTCAAGAAGATTATTCAAGCTTGTTTTGATATTATTTCAATATTTATTAATGAATTGGCTATTGGGGAGAGTTTTATACTCCATGAGGTGCCTTTCATGGTTTTTATAGGTTTTAATAAATGATATTTTGTATGAATAAAGGTTAAGAAGTTGATTGTGTGTTTGTTCATAATGTTCCTATGCAACATGTTAGTGTTTGAGTTGTTTGAGCATATGAAGAGGTGAGAAAAGATGACTATGATCATTTAAGGATGGCAAAGGGGACATAAGGAGTGGACCCATGTATCTTAAATTGGTCATGTGTTCTTGTTTTGATCGATGATTTGCTAAATGGGTGAATAGGTCTCCATGAGACCTATAAGAGCTACAGGGGCCTTATTAAAAGGTGTAGCTACTTAAGGGTGACCCATAGATGCTATGTAAAACCTACTAATATTAATTTTGAGCCATGCATTGATGTGAAATATTCCTTAAGTATTAATTCATGCGTAATGGTTAACCAAGATGGTGTTGATCATAAATGCTCTATAAATAGTGAAATTAAAGTTGGTGATTTCTAGACTTTGAGTGAGAGACTTAGGAAATTTTGAGACAAGATTATGTGTATTAATTTAGGAATGAAGGATGGGTATAGTTCCTTGAGGATGATTTGAAAATTAGAATAGATTGAGGACTATTTGTATGACATGTAGGTCATAATTCTATTGGCAGATTAGTGCTCTTGTAGATTGAGTGTGAGCAAAGGTGAAGAGTAATAAACAAAGGTCCATCATCAGGTATTGCAAACATAAGTCCAAAGGTTGATGTGTTCATAGGTGTTATTATGGTAGCTTAGTATCTAAGGTGGTTGTAGCATCCTTGCAAGGTGAAACTTATTAAAAGGTTGGTTTTTGCTGCATCTCAACTATATAGGTGTTGAAGCACCTTGTAGGTTGTGGTCTCACTAAATAGGGATTGTAGTTCCTTGATTAGTTTCACCTAGTCTAAATTGTTTATTTTTATTATTGGAAAATAGTCCAATTGTATGTTCTAGTGGATTTTATTCCCTAAGAGGGTTTCCAATGTATGTCATGTGTTATTTGATTCATCTTGCATTATCTCTCTTACTCATTGCTATAAATGATGTGTATGATTCATGAATGTTTGTGGTAACTAGTTACGTGTTTGTAAATATTGAAATTGAATATGGATTATTTGGGTTTATTGATTAACCCCCCCTCTCAGTGATTGTACCTCTAACACTAGGAAGCAAACAGTCTTGTTTTCATCATCTAAATATGTTCATGTAGTTTTAGTCTTACCATTGGTACTTATACCTACTTGTAGAAGTTTTCCTACCCAAACCTCATATTTGAATATTTGAATTTAAGGTAAAGCCTATAAGCCTTGTGGCTTAGTTGTAAAGGATAAAAACCTTTTGTAACAACCCTAGACTATTGATAACATGATATAAATGCTATATATATTAGTTTTAAAGGATAAAAACCTTTTGTAATGACCCTAGACTATAAATAACATGATATAAATGTTATTTATACTTATGTAAATATAAATAAATCCTCATCATAATCTAGAATAGAAGAATCCTAAGTTGGAGAAAGAAAGAAAAACATACACTAAGTTGAGAATCAATTAGTTAAGAAGACTTTGGTGTTCTCCCTATCTAAAGGTTATGTTTAGACAAAAAAAATTGAAGATATTATTTGACCTTATTACGGAGATCTCAATAAATCCACTCATATGTGTAAGGAGGAATAGAAGATAGGTGAGGAGTTAGAGAGAATGAGGTCTAAAGTAGAAAAGAGGTATCAAAGTAGGTTTGTGATATGTTTTGATATTTTTATGAATAAAATAAAGTGATTTATTAATAAAAAAGATTTTATTATACTCATATTATATATTATCATGGGTTTTTATATGTTAATGAAGCCAATCTGGGAATTTGAGTCCTTGAAAACATGACTATGTATGAGTAACACAAAATTTTATATGTAAAAAGACTATGACAAAGGGAGTTGTACATGTTTAAAGTTGCATGGAGGCTTAATGACCACTAATAAGTTAAGAACTAATAGTGTATCATTTTATTTCATCATTATTCAATATTGATCATTTTAAAATTGATAGTTTCAATTAATTATACCCTCTTGGGTTTAAGAATAGGGTATTATAGTAACAATTAAGAGAAAACATTGATGTTTCATGTGATTTTATTAATATGATTTAGTTTGAATGATTTATGAAGATGATATTAGGTATAAAATACCTATTCTAAGGGATAATAATATTTTAAATCCTTTCAAAGTCTTGAAATCCATTTATGAATGCTATCATATTGTCCTTAAACCCTAAACCCTAGTTATAGGTTAGAATATAAAACAAACTCATAACTTACAAAGAATCCAAATAAAGGGTATGAAAATTTATGTGTATATTATATAAAATCATCTTAAACTATCCTAAGTGTTTTGAGGTTTTAATTAATCAAGATCATAGATATGTAAGTGAGTGTGCAAGTAGGATTGTGCATATAATAGGCGTTTAAGAGATCAAGGATCCTTACCTTTATAAGAGTCATTCAAAATCTGATGAAACTTTGAAGGTAATTATAAAGAGATTAAATTAAGGTTTTATATGTTGTTTCATATGTTTGTGATAATTTATAAGAGATAAAAGTGAGTTTCGAGATCTATAAACTTAGGAAACTTTGTATTCATAGTCATAAACCATGTCAAAACAAGTTTTGAGATCAGACAAGTTATGGTAAGGAGGTAAGAGATTTAATATGAGTTGAATTATCATGTATATGATGAAATAATGTTTTTCAAATCCTTATTAATTAATTACCTATAAAGGATGCTTATTTTAGGTTATGACAGACCCAATAACTCTAATAACAAGAAATAAGTAGTAACTTTATAGTTCCATTATTTGATGTTAAAGAGGATTAAAGAAGCATAAAGGACCTAGTTTTGTTTGTGTTTAAACCATGGTGGAGTAGTCAAAGAAAGGTCATATGTTTCATTGAAAGATAAAAGACTATAATTCTATGAAGGCTAATTAGGGACCAAGAAAAGAGATAAGGTAAGACATCTTGTTCTTCTTAATGAAGTTCATTCAATCTAAAGGGTATGATTTGATATGTTCATTATAAACAAAGTGTGGAGATCAATAATGATCTCATTGGTATTTTAAAACAAATCCAATATACAAAGGATAAAACTATTGAGTAAGTGTAGAGAGAGATAGATTTATTTGACAAAGTGAGATTGTATAGATCTATAAAAGACAATTATGAAACAGACCTCAAGGGAAACCTAGTAAAGTTAATGAATCAATATTGGCCATAGATAAAAGTCAAAGATAGTCAAAATATATACAAGTTGATATAAATGTGTATGGGTATTGGCTAAATTGACATTAGTTTTATCTAAATAGCACAAGATTATGCTAGTAATTGTAGACCATTGAAATCACGTATGGTGTTGAAATTTTTATTAAAACTTATTATTAAAAAACACTCTGAATATGGGATTAAATCCCACCAAAAACACATGGAATCTTTATCCAAGCCTAAAAATAAGGCATGGAAGGAATCCAAATTGAGTAAATAGAAAAGACTTCAACCCATGAAACAAGGGCCTTGGGAGAATTATAAAAGTTTTAGTGTTGTATTTGAAAAACATAAACATGGATAGAAGGAAACTTGGTTTTTTAGCCTTTCAAGGAGAACAAGTAAACATGTTCCCTTGTATGGAGGAAGAACAACTCCCATACAGGAAATTATTGTAGAGAATTCCTAAAGGAAGAGTAAAGGTTATTTTTTTTAGACTAAAGTCATATTTTGGTGTAAATAGTATATGCAATGTGTATTTTCACCATTTAATAGAGCGGTTCAAGTGTTTTCTAGAACCAGAGATGTAACCTAAAAGGGTGAACTTTGTTATCAATTTGGTTTGCATTTTATCTATTTATATTCATTTAATTAATGGTTTAAATTATTATTGAACCTAATTTTAATCAAATAATCCAATTTCACTAAAAATATATAAATTGAAAAAATTGTTATGAGTATCTAAAATTGATAAATAGTGTGTGTTTTGTATTAATTAACAATTTAGATCAAGTTTGGTATTAGAAAAGTTGATTAGGGATATTTTAACATATTTTTTGGATTTTCAAGTTTTCATTTTACATGCTTACTAGGTCTAAGAATAAGCATGGTGAAGGATAATTTTAAGAATATAACCCTAAAATTGGTTTAAAACATGCAGGTCAAGCTATGGATTCTCCTAGAAGAGAACTTGAATCAAAAGTGGCCTTTCATCAAGACTTTGTTGAGATGAAGATCATGGCGGAAGAGTTGTATCATAAAAGGAAGCTAAGGATTTAAATTAAAGAAGAGGAATAACACTCAACTAGTGGTAAGGGTAAAGGATAAAAATATCTTAAAAATCTTCCATCTCCTTCTGAACCTTCTCCTTCTTTCTCTTAAGATAATAAAAAAAGTTTATGATTATATTTATTCCATTTTGAAGCTTGATGTTAAGTTTGATTTTTTTAATCTATAATGGAGAGATTAGTGTAGATAAATTAGATCATTATATCAAGAAGATTGAAGTATACTATAAGGTTTAAATTATTATGGATGATGAAGCACATATCTAGTTATCTACTCTTCCCATGGGTGGTACTTCACTCATTTATTGGGAGAGTAAGACACAAAAAGATATCTTAAAACCTGTTAATGTGTTTTATTCTTGGGCTTATTTTGTTTCTACATTTTTATTAAAAAAAACACTATATCAATTAGGCTACATACAATAAGATACTATGGATTAGAAAAATTTAAGGAAAAGTAAGGGTCAAAATGTACAAGAGTAAACTCCAGATTTTAGAAAGAGGTATTTGGTGTTAGGCATTCCTCCTTACACTTAGGAGACTTTTTTGAAATATGTTTACAAGTTACATAGGTACTTAAATCTTACAATCCTTATGTTAACCCCACAACTATTGATTAATTCTATGTCCAAGCTACCCATATTTAATCAAGGGGTAAAGTGACTAAGGATAGGGAAAACTTCACAAAGGAGCCTTTTAAACCACGTGAAATCAAAGATAAAGGAAAGGTCAAGATGAAACATACCTTCACATTTGAGAAAGAGGATTGGAGTCCTTTTTTCTCTTATTTCAAGAGAGAAGGCCATGAAGATGATAAGTTTTATAAGATACATCCATAACTTAGGCCAAAATGGCTCAAGAATAAGAAAGGTAATAATACTATTACAATATTACAACAAGATCTTGGCTCTAATTTTGGTGATGAGACCAAGTTCAATGCCATGGGAATGTAAGGTTCATCTTATTCCTCTTCTATCACTAAATATATTAATTCTCATTCTTCTTTGAATTCTAAATCTATGTATGATGAAAAGAAAATAAATGAGTTATTCTACATTATAGTGATTTATAAGCATACTAAGATATTATTTTTGATAGTAGATCTCAAGCTAATCTCATTTCTAAAGAGGTTATTAAAAAATTAAGGCTTACTAATTAACCAGATCTTAATCCCTACCCTTTATGATGGGTATGTGATGATTCTAAATTTAAAGTCATGAAAACATGTACGTCAAGATTTGCAATCACCTCTAAGTTCATTGATCAAGTAGAGTTAGATGTGGTTCCACTTGATATTTATGGTATTGTACTTGGAAGTCCTTATTTACATGATAAAAAAATAATATTTTATAGGGAATAAAATAAATATTTTCTTTTAAAATATGGGGTTGAATACATTATTATATCCCATTAGATAAAATCAAACTTATCACTTGTATCTATAGGATAGATGAAAAGTCTTGTCAATGCAAGTAAAAAATTTGTAATCATGGTTGTAAAATCCAAGGATAATGATAAATCCAAGGCTCTATAAGGTTGTGATCCTAAACGTAAAAATTAAATAGTTAAGATTATGTCTAACTATAATTATTTTTTTTAGGATCCACAAGGTTAACCTCCTAAAAGACATATTTAGCATGAGATACAATTGTAGCAAGATTTAACTATTCCTTATATTGGCATGTAAAAGTTGTCTATGATAGAAAATGAAGAAATAAAGAAGCAATTTCAAGAGTTTATCGAGAGAGGGGTAATACATCAAAGAACTTCTCCATGTGGTTCACCAATTGTCTTGGTCCCAAATAAAGATGGCACTTAGTAGACATGTACAAATTTTTGAGCATTAAACAAGATTACAGTGAAAAACTATTACCCTCTTCCTTGTATTGATAATATTTTAAATCAATTGAATTTTTTTGTTTATTTCACTAAGTTATACTTAAGAATTGGTTATCACTAAGTTAGAATTAGTGAAGGTGGTATTTTTAAAATCGGTTTCAAAACTAAGCAAGGTATTTTTGAGTGGCTTGTTATGAATTTTGGTATTTGTAATGCTCCTACCACTTTCATACATGTTATAAATGATGTATTTAGGACATTCATAGGTGATTTTTTTATAATCTACTTAGAATATATATTGATTTTTAGTAAAAATTTGGAAGATCATATACATCATATTAATAAATTTTTAGAAATTTGAAAAGGGATAAATTGAATCTAAAGATGTCTAAATGTGAATTTAGAAAAACATCTTTACTATATTTAGGCTATGCTATAGGGAATAGTAAACTAAAAATTGATCCCTCTAAATTTGAAACAATAATGAAATAGCCAAATCCTAATTATGTAACTTTAGTTAGAGCTTCTTGTTGGCAATCCAATATCAGAGGAAGGTTATTGTTAACTTTTCATTAATTGCATCTCCTTTGCATGCTTTGAAAAGTTATAAATAGGTCTTTTAGTGGGGAGGAAAGCATCAAAAATCATTTTACATTATAAAATAAAATATAATCATAGTCATAGTTTTAGTAATTCTAGATTTTCATAGCCATTTGAGATTAAAATTGATGTAAACTATTATACCATGGGTGCAATTTTGATGCAAAAGCTAAAGTGTATTTGTTACCATTATGAAACCTTCACAAGTGTGGTAAAGGGGTATAATACCTTAGATAAAGAATTGTATGATTTTGTATAAAGTCTAAAAAAATGGAATCATTACTTAATGAGTAAAGAAATAATCATCCATACAGATCACCAACCTTTGCAATATCTTCAATCATAATCAAAGACACAACAATCAAGGCACTTTTTTTGGATGGGATTTCTATACAAATTCCATATCATAATAAGGTATAATAAAGGTAAAAACAATAATTTAGTTGATATGATTTTAGGACCTCTTATTTTTATATTTATTCTCTTACAACATACTGATTTGATGGTTGAAATCTTTAATAAACAATATGCGAGAGATGTTGGTTTTAAGGACATCTATGGAGATCTAACCCATGGAAAGAAAGTGGAATAATTATAATATCACATGCATGATGGATTAATGTATCATCTTGGTAAGTTATAAATTTTTAAATATAAAAAAGTTCATGTGATTAGGGAAGCACATACTTCTCTTATTTCAATTCATTTTGGCATTGGGAAAATGGTTGTACAGTTATGAATATTTTGTTATTTGCCCCAGATGTATGAAAATGTATCCAAATATATTAAAGGTTGTATTCTTTATGATACTAAAAATCCTAGTAATATGAATCTGGGATTGTATACCCCACTTCCCTACCAACCCATCCATGGGAGAGTGTTTCTATGGATTTTTTGGATGTCTTACCTATGTCTAAAAAGAATCATGAGTATTTTTATATGGTTATGGATATATTTAGTAAAATGTGTATATTGGTGCCCCATAAAAATTTTATCACAAAATGAGGAGACTAAAAACTTATTATTTAATAATGTTTGGTTTCATTTTGGTTTTCCCACATCCATAATTTTTGATCAAGATTATTAATTCATTGGGAACTTTTAGTTAGCTTTGTGAGACATGATGGATAAAAAACTCAAGATCACGTCCTTTCATCTAAAAACTAATGGTCAAACAAAAGTGGTCAATCAAATGGTGGTTAATTTACTTTGAGAGTATTGTAACAGGCATCCAAAGATTTAGGATGAACACTTAAGTTATATGAAACATTTTTATAATCATTCCATACATTATCCTATAGGTAAATCTCCTTTTGAGACTTGTTTTGGTTATTTTCCTAAGTTTCACTTGGACTTCACTTTTGGGTAAAAAATAGTGATGAATGGAAGTAAGGATGAAGATAAATCCAAGAGGTTAATCCATAAGGTTCAATCCATTCATAAATATGTCTAAGAGAAATTGGATAAAAAATAAGGAAAGTACAAGGCTAGGCATCACAAACATTAGGTTGATAATCACTTTCAAGTTGATGATATAGTTTGGATCCATATCAACAAATAACACCTTAAGGGAGAAGGTAAAAATCTCAAACCAATCAGATATGGCCCATTTAATTTTTTTTAAAGATTAGTAATAATGATTTATTATTGGAATTATCACCTTACATGTAGATGTATTTATTTTTAAATGTAAAAAACTTGAAATTGTATGAGCTACCTATGATCATGGATCAATTTAAGATCATTCAATTTCCATATATACATGATTTTGCTCCTTAATATCTTGATGAGTTATAGGAAGACATGATTCTTGATAGGAAGATAAGGACATCATGAATAATTTTTTTTAATACCTATGAGTTGACCTAAAATTAGAAAATCTAAGCAAGCTAACGTGGATGGAAATCAAAAAAGAGATAGAATTGTACCCACTATTGTTTTTAGAATAAAACTAGACTTTTGGTGGTCTAAAGATTTTTAGTAGGGAGGAGTGATCCAGGAGGATCCAAAAACCAATCCAATCAAATGATAAACAACATTATTGGAAACATCCCAACATAAAATATATCATTGATATGAATCAATGCATTTTGAATAGGGTCAAACAAACTTAGTATACAAAAGTTATGACCTATTTAAGCAAGTATGGTATAATGATGATGTTATCATGGTGACTAGATGTGTACTAGTGACATAATAATGGATTTTCATGTGTATTTATGGTATTTTAACACATGGAATTCCCAAAAACAAGTCCCTAAGATATGATACAAGTTTCAAACAAATATTGGTCTTAATACCAATTCATATAATGTTGAACTTTTTATTAAAATATTATTATTAAAAGACCCTCTTAATATGGGATTAAATCCCACCCAAAATGTGTAGAATATTTATCCAAGCATAGAAATAAGAAATGAATAGAATCACAATGTATTAGGTAAATAGATAAGACTTCAACCCATGAAACAAGGGCTTTGGGAACATTATAAAAGGCTCAATCATGTATTTGAAAAACAAATACATTGAGAGAATAAAAATTCTTTTTTATCCATTAAAGGATATCAAGTAAAAAAGTGTCCTTTTATGTAGGAAGAACAATTCCCATGTAGGAAATTATTCTAGAGACTTCCTATTGGCATAGCAGAGGTTATTTTTGTAGATAAAAGTCATATTTTGGTGTAAATAGTATATGCAAAGTGTATTTTACATCATTTAATTGATTGGTTCAAGTGATTTGTAGACCTAGACATGTATCCCAAAAGAGTGAAATTCATTATCAATTTGGTTTGTGTTTTCTCTATTTATACTCATTTAATCGATGTTTTTAATAAGTATTGAACCTAGTTTTAATCAAATAATCTAATTTCACATAAAAGCATGATAATTGAGAAGATTGTTATGAGTATTTGAAATTGATAAATAGTGAACATTTTGAATTAACTAATAATTTGGATAATTATCTTTGATGTATTTAAATATTGGGAAAAATTTTCTTTTACATATTCAATGAGGCACCAAATTTATCCTTGTTATTTTTGTCATCTATTTGATCACTTCATTTTATTTCACTTGTGTGCGCATGATTTTTGGATTATTTCTCTCCCATTGTGTCACATTACACGTCAATAATTTCATAATTAAAATTTTAGAGGATATTTATATAATAACCCTTATAGGTATTTAAATAACAAGGATCAAGAGTAATCATAAATCATTTAAAATTAAAGCACATTCTAAATAGATTTATTTATAAACTTGAGGAATTGCATCAATGTTTAGCTATATTTTGTACCAAAAGAGGGATTATGAAAATGTCATTTAGTTGCATTGCATGTAGGGAGATAAGGTGGACATCTTACTCTCAAAATTGTATTCACACTACACTATAGATAAATTATCTTTGGTTTCAATGTGTAATATATATAATTGTAATACTTGAAGTTTGTCCAAGCTAGCTAACATTTTTTAAGTCCCAATTTAATTTTAAAATTATTTATGGTGAATCATGTAAATAATATAAAGTGAATATAAAATATAACATCATGTTCATAAGTTTTTGGGAAGAAACTATACAACACTATATGACATTACCCTTCATACACACCCATAAATTTCAAATATAAAAACTAATTGAAGTAAAATTTGACATAAGTAGATATATTAAATAGTTTTAGAGGTAAATATTCAATATATTTTTTAATCCAATATTGGAATATTTGGTGGTGTCTCACAAATATCCAAATATGTCCCTATGTTAGGTGAATATCATACATGTAGGATAGAAATATAAGCACTTCCATATTTTTGTTATAGTGTCAAAAATTTCCATCTATAAACTAATTATGTTAAATTTTAGTAATTTATCTCTCCTTTTTTTTATTTATTATTTATTTTATTATTAGTATTTATATTGTTTATGGACATAAGGTAGATATAAGTGTTGTTTTGGGTTACATATTTAGTGATATCCCTTGTACATCTCATTTACCTTGTTATGTACATTTAAGTTTTTATTGTGTGAAAAATAGATAAAACATTTTGGTGATCCTGATACTCCTAAATATAACCTAGGGTTTATTTATCACATATCCATTAATGATTTTTTCCATTCCTTTTCAAGGGGATTTTAGTGTTTCATTCCCACATTATATCCTTATGTATTATTTCCATTTTTACTCATAGAGTGTTCTATTTCATTATCTAGCATCATGGTTTATAGTATCAAAATGGATTTTAGTGGTCTATTTTTGGTAGAGGAAATTATCTCAAATGTAAAAGATGAAACTTCTAATTTTAGTGATAAACAAAATGTTAATCAATGTATTTTGAAAAAATTTAGAACACATCTTATGGAAAATCCTTCTTCTATTTATAAAATTTTAAATATAATTACTGAAGTATCTAATGATCTTGATTCATGTAAAAACATAAAAATAATCATTAGGTGCTTGAAAATGTTTAATTTTGAAATCCGTACCTAGCTTGGCCTATTCACCATTTCACTAACTTATAATATCTATGGGAGCATACACTACTCTACAAATTGTCTTGTAAATAATCATAACATCACTTAGACATTTTTATTTTGATTATAGACTCTTTTCATACCTTTTATAGTAGTTTATGTCCTTTTGAGATAGGACCATGCTAAGTGAAATAGGGTCATACTGTGATCTTTTCTACTAGTGCAACATTATCCCACATTAAAATAATAACTTTTTAAATTTGAGATGTTTCACTAAAAACCCTCCTAAACTTTTATTAATTTTGGTTAGCATAAACATTCAAAACATTACCCTATATAATCACATCAAGGCTTATAAAGATTCATCTAGTAATCACTTGGAAATTATATTACACACTAAGGAAAAGAGCATTATTTCTTCCAAATTCAATTATCTTGCATTTTAATAGTCATAGGCCAAGTCTAAATATATTTTATTATAGGTCAAGGGCATCCATTGTAAATCATTTCAATTAATAACTTAGTAATATTCACATACTTTCACAATCATTGATCACACACTCAATATAGGAGGGAGAATTACATTAGCCTAAGGCTAATTTGGGATATGTAAGAAACACTCATATTACATGATTTTTTAGGGTAGCTTGATTATTCACATAACCCTATGCACCTATTTTTTAATTTTATATCTATTGTGTTTATTGTGTAGGAGTTATGGTTTGTGTTCTTTGGGTCTTCTATGTATAAATTTAAGATGTGATTAATTAGTAAATCTTTTCAAGTAGTTCCAAATACCCAAATAAAAAAATTAGACATACAGTCAACCCAAATGCAACTACAATTAATAGGAAAGGATGTGGTTTATCTATTTACTCTATCTACAGACTTATCATAATGCATTTTGAATTCCTATTTTTATGTGAGATACATTTTTAAGGTCTTCTCAACTAGTTTCCCATCATAGTCAACCTACACAGTCAACATGACATCTATTTTATAAATATAAACCATTTCTATAAAAATTTTACTTAATTTATAGATATATATTTCACATTTATCAATTTAAATAGTTTAGATCTATTAATTTGATTCATTCAATTCAAAATATATAAAACATTATAGTGAACTCACTATGTTTATAACATTACTTAATGTTTACTTGGTTTTTGTCTTAATATTTCATTAAAATTTATATAAAATCCTAACATTGAAATAGAATAAATTTCAACCTTGGATATAAATCTGACACACAATAATTCAATCTTATTTAGCCTTAGATTTAGTCTAACACTAGATAAATTATCTTTTCACCTTGGATAAATTTGACATTGAATCTCTTTGTTTCAACCTTGTGTTGAATTTTTTTGATATTTATACACAAAAAATATTTTGATTTTATTTTGATTTATTTTATATTTTCTTGTGCCTTTTCTAATAAACTATGTTCCTATAGTTTTCAAACTACTTAGTGACTGTATTGAAGCATTATGCCATGATCTATTTTACAAGCATCTTGCCATTAGGGGTTTACTCCAATATTCATAGCCATTTCACAACGCTAAATATAAATTTTATTTTCCACATAACTCATGGTAAATCAAAAATTCAATGGGATTCCTTTTTATATTATAGGAAGTTTTGTTAGCCATTTTATTTTTGGTTCACCTAAGAAGATCCTATCACTGAGAGAATTTACTCTCACCTTAGACCTCAAAAGTGGGGTTATTGGGCTATATGCGTGCTTTCACCTCTATAGTTGGTTCTCCACAATTTTGGGCCAATATTTATTAATGAATGAATAATTATATTTGAGATCCCATATAATCATTCAAACCCTTACCTAGATCACCCTTATACCTTGATTTTTTCTTATATTTTATTCATAATGGGGTTGATGACTAAATTTTTATTTCATATGTTACATAATATCATGAAATTTATTGTTAAAACTTGAATTAATTTTCAACATGTTATTAATTATGTTTTCACATGTATCTAATGTTAAATTAGTAGAAAAAATATACTAAACTATGTAAAATCTCATGACCTTCCTATTACAAATGTTTGCACTACTATATCTTGTCATTATTACACTCCAATAACTTTTGTAAAATTTTAAAAAAATACTTGAGAATAGAAGAAATAATATATTATAAATTGTCTAAAATATGTAACTTTAAAGGATATTTTAGTGATTATCTCTCATCTTATTGAAGGTAACATCGTGGCTCTTATTTCAAAACCCAATACTCATGGACAATCTAGTCTAACTGATGATGAAAAAATTATGAAATCTATTCATGCACATATATTAAAAGTAGACTCATTTTAATATGTTACTAGAGATTAATAAAATAAAGGATCTAAATATAGTATTTCCAATACTTCTATTTCTATTGTTGCATCCATTTCCATTTCTACACCTTTAGTTATTTCTATATCACCATCTCTATGTTTGGTAACATCACTTCATTTACAAAATTTAAACATGCCTATGTCTAATCATGGTACTTAGACTCCTATAATTATCTATACAAATTATACTCTTGAGCATGAACTCATTTAATTATAGCTAAACATCTTACATTGACAAACTATCTCTCATACTAGCCCCTTTATGGACTCATTTTATTTGTTACATAAATCTTTGGCACTATAATTTCATCTTATCCATTACCAGTTGGCTTTGTCAATCCTAATCTTAATTTATATAAAGTCAAAGGTTATCCTAAATAAAATTTACATGCATTGTATGCAACTTATCAAGACTATGTGAATAATTAAAATTTGTTGACCAAGCTCTTTCTAATAAGTTTTAAATAATATTATCTTAGATGGTTCTATAGTTTTCCTCTTCAAATAGTAAATGTTTTCAACCCTTGGTACAATAATTTTTAACACACTTTTCTATCAACACTAGTTAAAATCTATCATATTCTAAAATTTCAAATCTCAAACAAGGGTCTAATGAAACAATAAGTGAATATGCACTAAGATGCAAGACTATGCTAAAAAATGAAAAATAAAATGGTTGACAATGAACTCCAAGATATCCTCACTCAAAGTTTTTTATCTCCACTTTAAGAGTCAATTATATTTGATAATTTAAAATCTTTAGATGAACTATACCATACATTCAAAGAGATTTAAATCACATTTCTTAATTTGAACAAGCTTAAATATACTTCAAATTCTCATTCTACTTCAAAGGTCAAATTTCAAAGTAATCAAATTATAAGAGAAAATCAAATGAAATAATAAAGATAATATTAGAGTTAATATTATATCACAACCAAAATAAAATATATAATTACAAGCTCTACTTAAGTTGGAATTTTCAAGGTTACCATCGCCTCCTCATGGATTGTTACAAAATCTACTTGAATTCAATCTAATCACTCTTCCCCCACTAATGGAAGTGGAAATGTCTATACCAAAATCTAATTTTTTTTATATAAATACAAATTTTTACTACCATATATGTATTGGGAATTTTAAAAATAAATGTTTCAATCATAAGCATAAGATTCAAGATCTTATTGATGAGAAAATTATTGATATTGGCACACCTACTGAAGAGGCTAAGCCACAAGTAAATGATAATGTAAATCTCAAAATGTTTAAATGTCCTTTTCAAAATCATGAATCAATAAATAATAATTATAATTATGAAATACATTAAGCATATAATGATCATCCTCCTTATACATATGGGAATCTACTTGATAACATCATTGCTATAGTTACAATAAAACAAGCATCATATATTATGACTACATGTGATGATAGTGTAATTATTGGTGATGATTCATATATAAATGCACTTATTATTTGAGTATATGTTTAAAAATGATCTATACACAGTGTTATGATAGATAATGGATCAACCAAAAATGTGTGCACCATAACACTCCTTTACTCTCTTGGTTATATAGAGAAAGATTTATATGATACTTATATATTTATTAAAGAATTTGATGACCATACATAACGTTGGGACCTCAAAATATACCTGTTAAAATAGGTTCACTAAGAGAATAATTAATAATTAAGGTACTTTTGTGCTCTCATTTTATGAATAATGATGGAATATTCTAAGACACCAGCTACAATTATTGTGATCCATTATATATCTTACTTGGAATGAGTCTACAAGAGATGTGTTTTTACCACCAAAATCTTGATGCTATCTACACACACACACATGGAATCTTTTCCATACCAATTAATCCTACCTAGAGTCCTACTACTTCACTAACCTGTGACTTAAAATTCAAATATGATAAACTTGATTCAATGTTCTATCAAAGAAAGGTCAAAAGAGGAAAAGGGTAGTGTATAAAAGGAGGATTTATGGGTGAATATGAAAACATCAATGATTAATACTAAATATGAGTCCAACTATAGTTTCACCATTGTATGTCAAGTTTGAAATAAGCTCTAAATTTAGCCACATAGGGAAGGGAGTCAAATGAAATATCATGTGCTTAGTGTTTACAGTTTTATTTTATAGATAAACTCTTTCAAGATTGTAGCTAGCATACACACAAAATTATAATTATTTTATAAATAAAGAAGAAACATATAAATCAATTATAATAGCATGCATGCAACTCATTATTAATTGGATACATCTATTTCAGATAGACTCATATGATATACTTTGACACTAATTTTCTTCCACTTTCACCACAAGACTAAAAGGCATTCATATATAAGATACAATGGAATGTAAAAAAAATAAATGCTTTAATTATCTTGTGTCTTATTTCAAAATTATCAACTTTAATATAGTGATACAAAGAAAAATATATAGGAGAGTTATAATCCACCACCTATTTACATAGAATCCCACTTTGATCCATCATGAAAAAAATGGTTACAAAAATACAATAGCGTGTCCAAAATAGACAAAAAGGTGGGATAAGGGTGCATAATCATGACAAAAATTTCCCTTTTAGGACCACAAAAGGAGTGGGAAGATCATCATCTATAACCCTAAGGGGGACTACTTCATAATCTCATTTGGGTGACTTACTAAGTTTTTAGTACCTATGCAATGAAATTTTCCTCTCTATCTAGCTTGGGTAGGTTGACTAGTGGTTCCCTAAAAAACTTTTACTTAAGTCAACAATTCAGAATATGAAATAAGAGGGGCTTTAAGATAGACCTTCAATGCATTGACCTGAATGATGTTAGTGGTAGACTCAGTGTAAATATCTAAAATAGCCTAAGACCCATCTCTATTGGCTATCAACACTTTCCTCTTCATATCTGCCTTGGAATTATTAAAGTGGACCCAATATTTATCATTTTTGAGTAAAGTGACATCAAGGTGAAAGATCACAATAATGTTCACATCCTTGAAGTAAGAAAGGATTTGGTTCCTACTCTTCTCCAAAGGCCCATTGGTAGCTTGGATTGCTCTAAGAAAATACTCTAATGTAATTCTCATGATCCATTCCAATGTATGGTATAAATTGATGTCCAAGAGGGGAATTATTTTGAGCTCAAGGAACATACCCTTATTGATGAATACTTCAATTTTATTTCATTTATTGTCAATTTTGATGATCTATTCTAGGTACTGATGTACTCTTTAGAAGATCACACTACTCTTTAAAAGAGCTTTATTCACCTCTCCTAAGGGTGTGAATAAAATTTAAAGTGTTTTTTACACCTTTCCATGAGGCCAAATAGAAATAATATCCTAAATTGGTATTCCAATGTCTTAACTTGTTCCTTGAGATAGTCCATGAGCTTCTCTGTCATCTCTTTTGAAGTATGCACCATAGAGACTAGGTACTCTAAAAGGTTTTAGTATCCCATTTGAGTCCTCTTATTAGTGAGGGATAATATAATTTTATTTATTATCCATACAATGGATCCCCCATCCTACATGAAGGTTTGGGTTATCACCCTCTTTATCCTATCAATATCTATGTTGAATTAGACATAGATGTTTGTGTCTTTATGGTAAACCATATTAAGTATTTATGATTCTGATGTCTCCATGAGAACAATCAATCTTTGTCCTCCAATTATTCCTAGGGATATTTAATATAATATATAAGATAAATTAATGGTGTAGATAGTGGTTGAGGTGGAAATAATGGAGCAAGGATATTAAATGGGCCGAAAGACAAAGGGGAAACATGAGTTAAAATGGAGGAGTGGCCAAGGATTTTCCATGTCAAAAAATGTGATCTTAGTTGGTCCTAAGTCATATATACTTGGGGACCAATTATAACTATGAGATGGGTGTTCACCCTAAAGTATGAGATGGGTTGATTGAATCCAATTACTGGGTAACTAGGTGTGAGAGAGATGAAGTCCCAATATTGTGTTATATATGTAAGTATAGGTTATGTTTATGCATTGGGGGAAATAAAAATTGGGAACTTAACAAACTTATGTTGAGGGATCATTTGTGGTATTTTTTTACTTGGAGTAAAAGAACCAAAATTATCTTGAGGTGCAAAGATGTGCCTAGTGTATACTATACTAATACCCAAAATTGGTGGGTTCCATAGGGTTTATGTAATTGAATTCATTAGAACACTATAGGTTGTAACATTAGGGGAGGATTTCACACTTGGGATCAAAATAAATATAGGGTTAGTCATAATAGTGGGAGGGACCAAGGCTTTAGGGGCCATTGTGATTGTATGTTAAGGAATCAAAGCACTAACATGAGCCATTCCAATCACATGGGATAGCCCAAGGACAATTTCAATGGTGGGACAAATTGGTGTAGAATGAACTAGAGGGTAATGGAGGATTAGAGAAATAATGTCTATATAAACCAATATAGTAAGAGACACTTTGGGAGCACTTGTAAGGGAATATACATGGGGAGGATGCAACAGGGTTTGAAAACTAGGAAGGGTTACAAGATTTTGGTGGGAAATGTTTGAGTTGGAAGTTGAAGTCTCTTAGGATGCTAAAGGTTGGTCCTAAAGGGAGTTTCCCCTAAGATTTATAATTACTAAAAATGTGAATATCATGAGAAACATGATTCTAACTTACCATGTAAATATTTTTAGGTGAAGTGGGAGATAAATTTGATAGAGTTATTGGGATCCCTTTTAATACTAATTCATAAATCATCTTTATAGTAGTTGGGACCTCCATAGTAGGTTGTGGGAGAATGATTATTTCCTCAAATATGGGCCTATACTTATCTTTTTCGACTTTGTGACAACATTAAACTTCAATATTTATAATCACCTTGATGTCATTGGTAGGTTTGATGTGCTAGGCATCATACAAGTGGCTCTCATGATGGTAATTAATGTTTAACCTCGCTTGGTAGACCTCCATGTGAGCCTTCACTTGGACATGAAGATCCCACTCTCTATCTTCATATTTGGGGAGATTTAATGAGTCCTTATTCATGATAATGGCTTTGATGGAAATAAATATATTATATTCATGGCACTCAATGATGATGGGGATTAAAGGATAGGACTTTTGTCTTATGTTAAGATAGAAACTAATTATGACATTAATGAGCTAATAAGTGATCTTCAACTCCACCAGCTAGTCCAAGATGATTTAGGGTAAATTTAAAGTAAGCACATGGATTTATTCTACCCTAATGACCTTATGGTCTTGGTAATATAATTAGTAACCAATGGCTAGCATGGAATATTTCATCTCCCCTGATATCCTTAACATGGGATTATCATTGATTCCTATGCACATATGGGGGGTTAAATTAGTCATAAATGTACCCAATGTGGTGTATGAATTAGTGAACGTATAATTTGGTAAATAACACATGGAATAGGGAACCCATAGGTATCCATTAGGGGTACACATTGATCTTGAATTTGAGGGTGTGTAGATGGCATCAACTAGATAACACATCATGTATAAACTTATCACAGTACAAACCCTAAGGACCTACTATGATATATTGAAAGTGATGATGTACCTAAAGGATGGAACCTATTTATTTTATGGGATGACATTGAGTAGGGGGACCCATTACTTTTTGAGTTATATAATATCACTATCCCTATATAGATGATTGATCAATAACATGTCAGTTCGCATTCCCTCTTTAAATTTCCTCATGGTGTAAGAGTTGACATCTTTCTTGTTAACCTAGTGATTAATGTCCTTATCCCAATACTTTATGGTCTCATGTATTTTTTGGGTCTTCATCCACTCATTTTAAACATCCTTTTCATATAGAATGTCGTAATGATGGAGGTTGTAATATATCTTGAAGGTGGCCCTAGATATGTTTACAATTTGGAGCCATTTATTTTGTAAATGAATAATATCATTTTTATACTTAGATGTCCATAATTTATTGGAAAAAGGTTTATTGTAATGGAATACTTTGTGATTGGACATAACTTGGTGCAATCCCAAAGATCTAAGAGATATTTTTTCACTTGATAACTCATCATCATCTTCCTCTAAATTATCATCACTAATAGGTCTTTGGAATGTCTTTAATTATCATGAATATTTCATTATAGTCTTTAAAGCATGTGACTTCCTAAAAGAATGTAGCATCCCTAAAATATTGTTTTATCTTGGGATTGGATGTGGCCATTTCTGATTTTTTCTCTTTTATTATGTAATACTTTGCATAGATGTGTTTAAAACTTTGGTAATAAATCATTATAGGGTTATGAAAAATTTGAATCATGTAGAATTGATATTGGTGAGTCCAATTCAGATGGGACCTTATAGGGACTTGGGATATATATTAATGAATGGTTTTGGTGGCTCACATTATGAAAAATAATATATAAGTTGATGGATTGACTTTGGAATATATATATTTTTTCTTTTTGCTTGGATTTGATTTTATTCTAAATCAACCTTAATTGGATTTGTTAGTAGTGATGGGACCTTTCCATGTGTCAAATTTAAAAATACCCAATTGGGAATACAAATTCAAATTATGGAGGGAACATTCATATTTTTTCCCTCATGGTGCCTAATATGCATTTAGAGTCTTCCAAGTGTCATATGTACTATGTTGCAAAGGGGTGATGTTATGGGTTTGATGTAGTGGGGATTTTTTAGGTGTATAATTCTATGGGTGTATGATTACACATGGGAATATACTATTGGATTGGGTATCACATGCCTATAATAACTATATGTGTATAGATACACATGGTGATCTATAATTTAATCAAGCCTCTCAATCCTTTGATAGTTGTGACAACTTTGGGTGTATGAGTATACATAGCAATTTATGATTGGATCAAGCCTTTGAAAACTCTGGAAACTCTGAGTGTATGAGTACACATGGAAATATATAATTGGATCAAGCCTCTTAGGCATTTTAAAACTCTATAAAAATATAATATTATGATTACATGTGGTGATATATAATTTTATTAGGCCTCCCAGGCCTCAAAAAGCTTGGACAACTCCAAGTGTATGATTACACATGGAGATCTTTGATTAGATCAGGCATCACTAGCCTCTAAAAACTCTAGGTATATGAGTACACATGGAAATATATAATTGGATTGGGACTCATAGGCCTATACAAATTTTGATACCTGTAAAAATACAAAATACTAAGTCATTCAAAAAGCGTGTCATAAACAAAGGGCTTCCTACCTTCCAAAAATAAAACCTCTGAGAGGGTGCCAACTGGACTTCGAGATTGATAATATAAGACCTAAGACTCTAGGACCCTAATTTAGACATTTTATTAGAGGAAAAAATTTTAGAACATGAAATAAATTAAGTATAAAATCACTTTAGAAGTCGGGTAGGACTAGCCTTTTCAAAATGAATGACCTATGAAAGATATTTGAATACAAGCAAATGGCCTTTGTCATAAGTCACTAAATATCTTTAAAAATGGAATGCAATAGGTGAAAATTATATATAAATCAAATAGGTTTTAGACTAGGCTTGATAAATGGATGAAACTATGATATTTTAGTCTTGTAGTGGTTCCTTTTTTATGTGAAAAGGGATGTGTTGGTCACAACAAATGGTGACTATGTGGGAAAAATTGTCTAGTGTTTATGACCTAGAAGTAGAAATCCTTATTTTAATCTAGTAAGATAAAATATAGAAACAACTTTTAATAGGACTATAAAAGAACTAAATGCTTAAGTTTGCTTTATCACATAACATACTATGTTTTACTTACTCAAAGAGGTCACCTTGTGTGAAGTGTGATCCATTTACTTTTATTTCCTTTTGAATTCATGACAAACATTGAGGGTGACTAAGGTGTTAATAATACATAAAGGTAATTAGTTTATAGATTAGGATAAGAAAGGGAAGGGGAAGGCATCACTTTGATACTATCCAAGCATTTATAACCTTGATAGAGATAACTTTGGTTCCACTCCAGACCTTGTTCCATTTAGAACCAGGCTAAAAAGCCTATGAAACCTCACCCTTTCTTAAGAATAAACTTAACATTTATTAATATTTTTAAACCCTTTTTTATTATGATAACTTATATATTTATGATCCAATATGGTTGAAAACCAATGCATCTAAGATGAGTTATTAATGCAATGAGTTATTATCACCCAATGGGACATTTTTCCATCTTATGAATTGAAAATGACATCTTAATGTATTTATTGTAGTGATAACCTCTTGTCAGCAATAAAACTATTTTTAATTCACCTTCTCATTTTTGAATTAATGACTTCATTTCTACTTAATATTATAAATAAATTTCCATGTTGATCATATGCTTAATGATGAGGATAATATTTTATGGCACTTTCTTCTATAATGTGTTTCAAATTCTCCACCAAACTTTTAAAAGGGATAAACTAGGGGTTTTAGGGACCATAGTCACACTCTTAAAACTAGGGAACGACTTCCTAGTAATGAGATTGAAAGAAATCACTCAAGGGGAAAGCATGTGAAAATGAGAAAAAAATAAAGCAATGGAGAAAACACACAATATAAAGTAAACATGTGACAAAAATAAAACACATAACAAAAAACAAACTACTTTAATGCTAAGCTACCCATAAACTTCACTCACAACTACTTTGATATGATAATAGATGGTGAAATCAAGAAGTAATGCTTCAAGAACTATCCATTTATAGGTAGAGGGAAGTTATTCCCTTGTGTATCCTTTAGTCTAAAATAATTATGTCCTAGTAATTAATAATTTTGATACAGGTCAATCTAGATTCAACCTCATTTAGAATTTTGGCCTTTTCTTATGATCTTTGTCCCATAATAGAACTAGATAAAATATTCTAGATGTTTTCACTTTGGTTTTATTTTCAAACCACCTTTGATAGTGTCTTCATGTATGCTAAAAATTTGGATATATTCTTATCATGTGTCTTCAATTTAAAAAATATCAAACAACCTTGAATTTACCTTTTCATTATTCTCCATGTAATCTTGCATGAACTTATACATGGTCAATATGAGGGTCATTGGGAATACTAGCTCCAAGCCATATACTAGTAGTAAAGGTAAACTTTTGAGGGTACACTTACATATAGTGTGATTAACCCAGAGTGCATACTTCAAAAATGAGTTCCAATATTTGGGTCACTTCTTAGTAGACTTATTGATTGCATCCATCATATTTTTTTTAGTTGACTTAACTAACCCATTTCCCTATGGATAGTAATTTGATGAGAACTTCAAGGTGATGTTGTATTCGGAAGCCCACTTGGTGAGTTTAGTTGATTTGAAATAAATACCATTATCATAGACCAATGATATTAGTATGTTGAACTATGTGTTTATATTATCTTTGAGGAAATTTATCACCTACTTATCATTGTTTTTCCTGGTGACTATAGCTTCCATCCACTTTTACAGTAATCAATTGTAATGGCCAACTAAATATTTAGAAAAGGGATGCTCTTATTTCATTTAAATTATTTTTAATTTTGTATTAGTTTGTTGTTGATTATTATAATAATAAATATTGAAATTTTATTCATTTGAGTTAAAAAATTATTTTACAGCTATTAAAAGATGTAATTAACATTATAAATATTTAATGTACATAAAAATAAAATTTCATTTTTTTTGTTTTGATTTGAGAAGTTTAAAAAATTTAGCTTGGATTTAAATAAAAATGCATGATCCTATTGATCCTAATACATAATAAACTATCACTAAATTCAATTTTAACAAAAAATGATGTTCTTAGTGACACAAATGCTGACATACATCTTGATGCACATTTTATTGATGCATAATGTGTTAATGAAAGTTCCACAAAATCTATACTAGTTAAGTTGATGTATATTGTAACTTTGCATCAGTATCTTATGTAAATTACATCACAAAACATTTTGTTTTAGGTTTCAAAAAAATATAATAAAAATGATCAGATTTTGACACTCTTATTGATGCATAAATATCAAAATCTACTAGTGCATGGAGGTTGACTTCCTACATGTTTTTAAAAATGTATAGTGAGTAAATTTATGTGAATTTTGTTGTGAAATGGTCATATAATATTTGTAATCTCCCCATAAAATTTACATAAAAACATTTATATGGAAATTGGAAGAAAATTAAGAACCTAACCCTTCATTGATAGTGCTAACCTATCAAATATTGGTGACATGTCCCAACCTATTTGTGACTATTAATTAACAATATATAAAACTTAATTAAACACATTTTAATGATTTTTGATTTATTATTATCTTAATTTATTCCATTTTATGTATATATGATTGTTTTTATTAAATATATTTCATTTACATCAAAATTATTTAATGGAAATGTTGATTTGATATTAATCATACTGTATCATAGATTTGTTAAATACATTAATTTTTATCATTTATGGTATTTTATTTAGAATTAATATTTATGATTATTTTTGATCTTATCCATTTTTATAATAAGGATAATCCACAATTTTTATAATTAAGGTGGATACAAGACTAACCCACTTTCTCTCTCCCCAAAAATGATGAGGCCCCGAGGGAAAGTATCATCGAGGAGATGGGAAAGAAATATGAGATAGGAATATATGAGAAAGATGAATATAACTAACACACCACATTTTCATTTCATATTTTTGTTTACTTACATGGTTACATATGTGTTAGATCTTGAAAATCATGTGATTATATTTGTTTGTGTTGTCTCTAGTTATCAAATTATATCTTGATTTTTGTTTAATATTTGTTGTATAGACATGTTTGATTTGAATTGTATGTTTTTTGGGATAAAAAATGTATATGCATCATAATTAGCACTTATTGATTATCTATCTTGTAGGGCATATCAACACATCAATTTATCTAAGTGCATGTGCTAAGGATTGCACTAGGATCAAGATTAGATGAGATGATACTTTATGGGAGACTCCCCCATGACTACATATTATATCTACCTATATTAATTATCATGTCATTTTCCTATAAAATCATCCATTTGTTCTTTTTACACCTCTTCTTCATGTTTACATGTACTTTTTTTACTATCTTAACCTTCTCAAGTTAGTTATATAGTGCTCCATATATTTTCCTATTATATATATTATGTCAAAAAAATATTATATCTCATATAAATTTTCATACTAACTAAGTTGGGCTAACACAATATTGTTTTTTGATCATTTTCATTTCAACTGACTCAGTTAGGTTGAATTCATTAAAATTTAAGATAGGTGAATTTTACGAATTTAATCTATATACATAGGGTTCCAAAATATCATTTTTAATAGTTAAAAACATATTATATAATTTTATTGTGTACATAAATCCATATTAAAAAGAAGAGGAATTAGGGCATAAGAGATTTAACTTGGAGGTTTAGTTTGAACAAGGTCTTTGAAGGTCATAAAAGGATAAATTTAATAAGAAAGGTACACCTATTATTTTTATTCCCCAACATAGATAATTATGTCTTCTTCCTTACATATTTATATTCACCTATAAAATATCTCACAAAATTCCACTTGAACCAAGGGGAAGATTGATGTGTTACCAAGTCAACCCAAGATAAGTATCCTATCCATATAATATTTATGTATTTAATTTGATGTATATATGTATTTTTTTGTATGTGATATATTGGTATGTTATCATATCCCATTATTAGATTATATATACTTCTTATTATATGTTATATTGCCATACTTTGTTTCTTTTTTAACCTCTTGATTACAATCATTAGTTTAGATACCTCTTGTTACTACCTAATATAATTTATCTCTCTTTATATTATCAATTTTTCATCTAGGATATAGGTAATCCTTTTTTCATTAGTTTCCTTCATATAATTTATAAGTATATCTTGGGATATATTTAATAAAAAAACTTCTTGCTACAATCCAACCCAAATTTATTGCAAATCTTGTATGTATGTTATGGATATAGTATGGTATTATCCATTTCCTATATTAAAGGATATTTTTATTCTTTACCATATTGATCATACATAAATTATATTGAAACTAACATGAATTTTATCCTACCTCTATGTTTGGATATTTTCATAATTTTCTCTTTCTAACTTCTTAGCATTGTCAATTTGTCAATATTTTTTGCTTGTCAAATACATTGTTTCCTACCTTATTAGCTCTTAAAATTTGTAAATCATAAATTTTTTCCAAGCTTATCTCATATTATTATCCCTAAATGTTATTATTATATTAATAAAATAGATTTTTAATACATTAATAACCAAGAAAAAGGCAAATAAGGTTTTGACAGTTTGTATGGATTCAATAACAATAATCCTAATTCTATGTCCATGACTGACACTATAAAAAAAAACTCAAAATATTTTTCATAACACTTTCCCACATATAAATAGAATATAATACTTCTAATTATTTAAATATTTATATGACTAGACAAAGTGTATTAATCATAACCCTAATGTTAATACAATATCTAAGACTAGAAGTCAACTCCATAAAGGATATGACTTTGAGGGTGAAGCATAAGTCTATAGAGAGTACTATCATAATATTAAAGTCTATCTTAAATAAATTATATCTTAAAGACCATTATGAACACTTAGGGTAATCCTAATAATAAATTCATGCTCTTATGATGGTTATTTTTCTTAAAACCTCTTTCAAGCATAAATTTTCTTTAAGACTTAAGGTAAGTTAATTGACAACCTCTTGTATTTGTTCTTCATCCACTATACCCAAAATAAAAAGGATCATGTACATGTTACATTTATCTCCCCTAATTAGAGATATAATATAAAAACAAATTTCAATTTCATAGCTTGTGTTTCTAAATCTTCTCACTCTAGTCAACATATAACTCAAGCATCTTAAAACAATTGAAATGCATCCAATACTAAAGTGATGATGCAAGTTTTGAATCACATGGCTCACATTAAATTATATAGTTATAAATAATTTGTAAATTTAAAAATATTTTTTTAAAATTAATAAAAAAATTTAAACAAGTTCATGGGGAGTGACAAATCAATGTCCCCATCCACCACCATTAAATATCATCTTGAGAATCTTATTTTGAAACCTCTTAATCACAATACCATATAAATTGCGGAATCATTCCCACCATCACCTTTAATATAAATAATAATCTTGATTTAAACTATAAGACTTTTTTGGAATATTTACAAGGATTGACTCAAACTTAATACCCATGTAACTACCAAACTACTTGTTAAAACCCTAACATGTGATGATTTAAATAGAATGATAAAATCACACCCATCTATATAATTCATTTATAATAATTATTAAATACATTAGTCAAATAATATAAATATTATGACTTACATGAAAATAACTTGGGTAGATTTTTCAATTTTAAATAAATTGATAATGAACCAACCCATCACTTCATTAAACATTGGAAATCCCTAGTTAGTAAATCATTGCATAACAAGCCCAAATATAAACTCTTAAAGATTTTTAAAATCACTTTAAATCCCATACTATAATAAAATTTTATGTCCTTCTCACCTAAGTCCTTGTAATAAGCCTTTGATCAATCTAAGTGACAAGACCATCTCGTGATACAATTTACGATGCCTCAACCCCAAAAAAATAATGCTTATGAGACATAATATAGATAATCATGATATTGATGATGGTATTACCAAAACATATGATCTTAGTTTTTAATCTAAAAATACAATTCATATAATCATGATAAGTGGTATACAAAATTCAGCTCTTTATAAGCCAATTACAGGAAGTATTTTTCAATAACTTTATCCCTCAAATCCTAACAATAATGCCCATCAACCTCTTATAACTGAGTATATTAGGATAAATATTCCTAGGATTTTACCAACATAATTTTATTATTCATGTCTAAAACCTAAATGGTATGAGAATATATTATTATTAAGTATTGTACTATATTGGTCAGGGCAATACCATTGAAATTTTCAAAAATAATAAAATCTAGGTGAAAATAATTTTACAATCAAATCTAATGTTTTAGAATTATGTTTCTCAATTAGGATCATGTTTAATGTACCTTAACCTTGAATAATATTACTATATTGAATAACTCTTTGATCTCCCTAGTTATATTCCTTTTTTTAGCTTATTTATACTTATCCCAAGTATTACAATCATTTAAAACAAAATATTTTTGACATGAACATTCCTAAGCCACCACTTATGAGGAAAGAAACTAAGTTCCCTTGTTATGATGAAATAATAATGTTAAAATAATAATATTTATCTATTTAAGTTGATAATACAATGAACCAAGTCTTTTATATTAAATTTCTAATTATGTTTATGATTCTTGATGAAATACTTCTTCATGAGGATGACCCTCCTCTCTTTATTAGAATTAAAATTAGTTATTTCCATGTCAAGTATCCTTATTTGATTAATGTTCAATTATTTGTGTTTATTATTCAATTTTATTAGTATTTTCTTTACATTTTAGAGATTCAACCATGGCATTGAGATTTTAATTTAGATCATGGGATTGGGTACTTGGTTCTTCCATATATTTATATTTAGAGCCATCCCTCACTTTCCTCTTATCATTGTCAAATTTCTAAGTTGTAGAATTTATTTTCTCCCTTTAACCCCTTCTATGTATTTCTCTCTTCTTTAACCTTAGTTACATCCTCTGTTGTGATGGATTACCCATCTAAAATACCTAATTTGTCTTTATTTATAACCTTATGGCTAGTAACAAGAGGATCCTTAGAAGCATTTCTTAGTCGGGTCTTAATGCCTAGGCCTTGATATTTTGGTTGGTTCTTGGTGGTACTCTATTTTATCCTTACACATATTACTTCTTGGATACTTAATCTAAATATTTTTCAATTTCCTAACTTCCTCTTTACTTTTGTGTGGTTTTGGAAGCTTAGGGGTAATTTGATTCATCCCTTTCAAATATTTATGAATGAGTAAAATTACTCCTTCATGCCTAGGAACCGTTTATTTACCTTTTTTTAACCTTTTCAATGGAGGTTTCCATAGAGATCAAAATATAAAAAGGTAGATTAAATGGTATAACAAGCCTAAAGTAATTGATAAAGATAAATAGAGAAGAATTAATGACATTAAACCTACTTTCTAGAGTGATATACTGCATGAGATGGAAATCTAGATCTCTATATGGTATTGATAATAATTCACAATCAAAACCATTATGCAACACCTCCAAATTTTATCCTTACATAAGAAATTTATTTTCATTATTCTTGTAATCTTTACCTATTTTATACACTTTTGTCACCTCCATCTCCACACCAGTGATGTGAGCGATTAATTCTTCAAAGATATCAATCAATATTCCATTGATGTTGAAAGTTTTTTGTCCTAAGATTCAAAAAATAAGGTTAAAACATGTTTTACATGACCTTCTATTCTCTGTATAAAGTTTTCCATTCCCCCTATTTGGAGAATATCCCAAACTTCTTTATAATTTTTCACCTCCTCTAACATCTTGGGTTTGGCTATGTTAGGAATCCCATGAAGAAAAATGTGATTTACCTTTAACTCTTTGACCTACAATAGGGTTTTTTCTGGACTCCCAAAATTTGAAGTGATAGTTTGTCTTGAGTGTCACATGTCATCCCACTCAAAGTCATTATTGATGTGCTTCCAATTTTTAAAATTCTTAACACAACATTGTCTTCTTCCTAACGAATCTAGAAACTTCTCTCTAGGTACTTTGAAGAGGACAAGTGAAGTAACATTAATAAGGAACATAAAAAACAAATATATTTAGCCATAAAGTTCCAAAAAAAAATATTTTTATAAGTGGGGAAGACCATTTTAGACAAACTTTATTATCAACCATTTTAAACATTAAATAAGACCTTGCTCATCAATCCTCTGGTAAATATCTTGAGGTAATTCTTCTCTCATAGTCCAACTAATAAAACCAAAAGAGATAACTCCATGTTGTCAAAAAAATTATCAAACTTGTTACCTTCATGATAGACATGTTGAATGACCACTTCTTTCCTAGAATATAAAATATAAATAGATTCATCCACTACCTATTTAATGGTCCAACTCACTGTGGTTTTTTAGAAAGATAATTTATTATATTCATTGAGTCTCCCTCAATGATGAGATGCTAAACACCCAATTACTTATCCAGTTTTAACCCCCAAATGGCAGCAAGAGATTCTCCTTAATGGTGTATTTTGACCCTCATATCACCAACATAAGTAGTAATAAATCTCCCTTGGTGATATCTTAGAATCCCTCATCCTCCTAAAGGTCCTAGATTACCTTTGAAGGACTTGAAAAAGTTTATCTTTAGCCATTTAATGGGAGGAAAATTTGATTTAGTCCTCTTTCTTATTTCATCTCTAGGATCAATCTTTCTAATGCATAAATAATCAATTTTCTAATTTAAATTTCAATATTTTTAACACATTTGCAAATTTTTGCCTTTTCCACTAGACATAACATTAAGATATACATGAATATATAAAAATACTTAGAATATTTGATTATGTACATGAAGATATAATAAATATAGATGCATGATAAGATAGTCTGATGTTTTGCTCTAATTCATTAGATTATAAAATTTATCTCTCTAGTATACTATATAATATTGTTAGAATCTAGACGCTATCATCAATGCTTTTGTCCTTGTTTAGATGTTTGTATCATAGTTTCAATGATTATATCTATGATGAAGTATAGGTTTTTCTCATGAATACTCACCTAGCATTATTATGGGTTCATTATTTCTATGCATATTTTCTATTTGGATTGTGTATACAAGATCTAGATATCAGTATATAGGTTAAAACACTAGGTCCTCCAATTTAAGGCATGACACATTGTAAATCAGGGGTTAGTGGGGAAAAGTGAAGTCAAACTAACCTCTCCTCTATCAATGAGTATTTCCTACATATCCATATACTATTAAGAGGTCTATAGACTAATGTAGTTCTCCCCATTATGTGGATTTATGTGTTAGCAATTGTGAAATATGTTATATTCAAGTGAATGTATTGATATAGCTTGTAACTTAATAAATAATACTTATGGGCTCCTCTTTGAATGCTTTAGACCTGTAAGAAGACTGATCATATTATTAATTTATAAAAAGGTTAGTTTTTCAAACTTGAGATATGATTTTAATTGGTATAAGAAATATGTGTGATTGATTTATGCTTTGATGACAATGAATGGTCTTCATTTTGTATTTATACCACACATTTTGAAATTATTTACCAAGAGGGTTAATTAAGACAAATATGTTAACCTATATATGTTAAAATATTTTCAAATCTAACCATTTGTAAGTCTTTGACATTGGTGTCAATGCTAGTGTCCTAATATAGATGGTAGTGTTTGAGAGTATACAAAGTTGTTGAAGATATTTAAATTCAATATTAGGATATTAATTAGGTTTTATGTAGTCTATGGGATATAGGTGCTCTAGGAAATCAAAACATTAAGGTTAGACTATAAGATAAGCAATTAGGCATAGTAAGATGGAAAACATGTGCCCTTTTAGTAGTGGTAAGATATTGAATTGAAGGGTTGAGACATGATTGATATATGTTAAGAGTACAAGATTAATTTATCATATAAAATCATATTTTAGTATCTACATCCCCCCTTTAAACTAGTAATGCACAAGGATAAAATTTCTAGGTTAAAAGAAATAAACATGTACATTGGTGTGTATAACACACATTGATTTGTCTTAAGCCTTGTTTGAATTTTTATTTTATGTGTTACCTACACCCAAGATCTTGTTATAATATAATTAGTGCATATAATCTAAAAATTTAATAATTAAAATACTTGAAAGAAAAGAGAGAAAAAAGGAGTACACCTATGTGTCAATGTAACCATGTTTCCCCTTAGTAGTTTTATTTGGTAATGATGCTTCCTTGTTAAATAATTAGAGAAAGAGGTTAATGTTAACTCTCCAAGTCACCTCTAACATCAAGTTTTGAACTCATAAGGACTGCATAAGAGGTTCCACACTTGAACAATGTTGATTTTCCTAAAAATAAGCCTATGTGCAAGCACTTCCCATTCATACCCACACTCAATAGTTAGAACGGATTCACACATAAACTAAGTATTTATTTTCACCTATGAGGATTTCCTAATGCACTCCCCATGTAGATATCCTTCATCACACCAATATGGTGTGTAAATTAGAGTGCAAGGGTCTCCCAAACTTCACGTAGTGAAGGGGAGAAGTGTGTAGAAAGTAATTCCAAATCATGAATAACACACTTAATATCTTCAATATTATTGTGTATAATTATTAAAATGCTTCCCCATGACTTAACGATAGAGTATCACACCAAATTTTAGGGTTTCACATCTACACCTTTGTAAAAAATAGATTATGATCTAGGTAAACACCATCTCCTTTGTAGACTAACATACATTCTAGATAGAAGGTGAAAACTGTGAGGACCATCAAAAAAGACTAGGCATAAGAGAAGTTAGGGCCTTATACACTTATATATAATTTTTATCTCAGTGCCCTTCATAAGCTTGTAGCTTCATTACATATCCAACTTTATATGCAACCTTTAGTGTGCACCTTTTATGTAGGATACATTTAACTAACCACACATGCAAGATGACATGGCAAAATTCAAATATGTGCATATGTAGTTCCACATTAGTAGGATGGCCCAGGTGGATTGACAGGTGGCATCCATGAATAAGGGTGGTAGATGACCATGAATAGAAATCAAGGGAGCCAAATATAAACATATTTGAATATAAGGTTAGATGTTAGAGTGTCATAGCATGACCACACACCTCCTTGGCTACCTAAATACCTTTCATGTTTAGATGAACACATGGATCCATGACTGACCTTCCATCTACTTCCATGATCAAATTATCATATCTAAATTGAATGAGCATGGTGAATTGATTATGTAGGGCCTTTATTAGTGCTATATAAACTCTAATTATTATTATAAAAATGTTGACATTTATAGATATTGTAACACTTCTAAAATTTTCCCTCCAAGAGCCCTCTCTTAGTATGATAAAGATCTACCCATTTGAGTTGGTAATATTTCCTTAGACCTTAATATTTATAAGAACTAGTTTACTTTTCTTCATGCTCTATATTCTATGTATATTCATAGTTATTGATCCTTGTTTGTGGATGTTTGTCCCTATCATTATTATCCTCCATTTTCACCTCTAAATAAAACTAAAAGTCTATGTAGGTCACATGTTATATATACATGGGTCTGAATAGGCATTATGCATGGACTATTTGTATCCCCTCCTAATTATGCATTGTGTTCCCTTACCTCCATGTGAAATAATTATGTAGTGTGCTCAGTTTGAATATTTTGTATCCAATTAATTAGTTTATTATGCCATTAATAAAGTGAGGTGCTCACTCTATTTTTGGTGCATCACCTTTTACATTCCATCAACCATCTTACCTTTTCACTCCCATTTCCCCTTTATCAAGTTAAGGGTTAGTGATAATGATAGATTTCATTCTAACCTTTATAGATATGCATACTAGTCCTAAACTAGGTGAATTTAAAATATAGTAAAGTTGAAATACTCTAGATATTCATCCCAATGATTACAAGAGTCCCACACTTTGGGGGATGATCCCATTATTATAACAATACATTGAATCACTTTCCAACATGTGAGTCCAAGCCACTAGGTGTGGAAGTGCCATGCATGCACAAGCACCTTTCATATGCGGGTGCATGTTTTGATTTATAATAGTTTATGTCATGCTTGGTGGGATATTTCTAAGATTTAACTAAGAGTTTGGTGCAATTATTAGTTTATAGTGTTAAATATACTTTGTAGAGAATCTAGTGACTCTAAGCATATCTAATTCATAAAGATCAACCTTTCATCTATATGCCAAGATATATAATATATTATCCAAGAGGTGTTGATTTTCATTTTATTAAGTTACCTACATTTTTTAGAATAAAAGGAGTTAGATCATACCTATCCCCTATCGTGAGGGATATCGATAAAAGATAACCTTCTCTTAAAGCTCAGACTACACCCCCATTGGTCAAATTCCTTGTATATAGAAGAGGACTAATCCCCATCCCATTCATGGTTTCCCATATAAACCAACCATTTTTTACCTTTAATGGAGGCATCCCATTGATCCTTCCCTATTATGATGATATTCCTATAGTTGATCTTAAGAGCATCCCCTAATTTACTAGAGAAAATTTAAACTACCCTGATAGATCACATATAAGACATTATAAATATTGTCCCCATCTAGTATGTGACTAAAGAAAATGTCATAGTGTGACTCCTTACCTCTTCTTTGAAAGGGATAAAAATATAATGGTAGCATAGTTTACGACCTGGTACTATTTAAAATTTAGATGAATTAGGCATGAACCTATGTAGATAGTTTGAAGAAAAGAGTGATCACCTATCACTAATGGATCAACTCACGACCATCAAAAGGGCTCTAGATGAGTAAATGTTTAACTTTAACTTCTAATTATAGATGACTAAGGATAAAATTCCACTCCTATTAAAGCCAAATCCTAACACTGCATTCTCATATTTTTTGAGAGAAATTAATAGTGATGTGTCCTAAATGATCCAATCAATAGGAGGCATAGTATACCAAATGCATATGAGATTTTTGTGTGCACAAAAAATTGCTTGATCCAAGTAGGGAAAATTATTCATAGAGCCCCTATGCCCTTGTATTCTAAGCCCTCATGTACAATTTCACCTACTTTTCCCCTCATTCTAACTTTATCCCCCTTTCTTATTATTTTTAGCCTACTAGTTCCATCAACTTGTATGCCTTTGAGTGATCTACATGAATTCAAGTCCTTGTTGAAGAGCTTTAAAAATGAGCTATTAGTACTCAAAAGGTGTTAAGCTTAGCATTTTAAGCCTTATCAACCCTTAAACTATAATATCAATCAAATAGGCATCCCTACCAACATGTTATAGAGGCTCAAAAATAGCTCACATATAATAGACTACCCTATGTGCTAAATTCTAACACTACAAGCACCTCTAGAGTTCTCGTGCCTTTATATAAAAATCTAGCATAAGACTATGAATGATGTTTCCCATGCGATTAGTCACATGATCAAATCACATGTGTGAATGGAATGATGAATGAGTCACATATAATGCAAAATGTACCACCACCTTATGAGATTCCATATAATTTATATCAACCAAGGAATGAACCATAGGTATAAACACAAAATTAGGGTGGATCTACCCTCTTAAATTGGTAAGAGAGTGACTTCAACTATGTGAATTAGAATGAAATGTTGAGTGCATGAAGAAACCTAGTTGATTTTCACATAAGATTGATAAATAAAGAACTAGAGAGAGTTTTCTCCTTCAGTACCCTCAACCTCTATACCCCAAGTTCTATGAAAAAATACATAGGGCAAAACACCTGCAAGATACTTCCAAGCATGCATGTAAATGGTTGTGCAAAAAGAGAGTTATCCCCAAGTTGGTCATTAGGTGTGAGAGGAGGTAACTACCCAAAAATCATAACTTAAAGGGACTCAAATCCAATTCAATATAGTTGAGAAGATGAAAATTATCATCCTAAATGTCACCATATGGGATGCTCTTTCTATTCCTTCCTAGAAGAATTTGTTATAATATGCCCTAAAGAACTTCCATTACATGAGCCATTATAGACTATGTATACTACACCCATAAGTCTATGTTAACTGAAGGAAGATGTGTATATAAATAGAAAACCAACCCCATTATACATCTCTCTAATTATCAGTAAGCATATTGTATATAATTATATGATATATTCAAGTGTGAGTAAATCAGTTATGCTGAAGAAAATCACATACATGTTAGGCATAACATTTTATCCCATCTCAAAAGGGATCTTCCAAATTGATAGAATAATGGTTAAAACTATGGGAATCATCACGGATTAGATTCTCACTCTACACACATGCCTAAGCCTTTCTATTTCATATGACATCACAATCATTAACTTGCCCCATTACTTTATTATATGCCTCTCCCAAGATTTGTATACAAAGGTGGGTAGATATCTATCCTTGGATTGGTCACACATGCTACTCAAGACCAAATATGGGACTAAGGTGACCATCACGGCCGAGCCTATTTCAAAGAATCACATATATTCGTACACTCTTAGTATAGTTGATATAAATTATACCTTATTCAACCAATAGGATAATTAATATGTTCATGATACTACCACATCTTTTGAGTCAATTCTAGATAACCTACTTGATGAATGGGCATGTGAGCACTATGAGTTAAACCCATACAAAAATGTATAGGAAATAAGGCTAGGAACATTATACATTCTCAATGAGGACATCTTATTGACTAACCCTATAAAAGTGCAAGAGGACCTTGAAGGCATATGTTAATTATACTTTGATGGCTCCCAAAGAAAAAATGGTGTAGGTTTTGGTGTTGTAATGATCTCCCCTCATAAAGAGAAATATTCCATGCATTCAAATTATAGTTTAGCTGCACAAAAAGTGATTATGAATTTGAGGCACTAATCTAGGGTCTCTAATTAATGCATAATAGAATAATAAATGTGTTACAAGATTTTAGAGATAATGAACTAGTGGTAAACTAAGTCATAGCATGTAACACGTATAAGAGTAGTCTACTAAAACCTTAAAAACATAGCTCATGTTTCATAATCAAGGAATTTTATGCTTTCAATATTTTTTAAATAATAAGGGCATATAATGATGATGTTGATAAGCTAAAAATAGTGGGTGCGTAGCTCATAAAACTTGTAGTTAGAATAACATTCCCAGATAATACAAGTAATTAGTAGGTGTTTTAAAGTGATGAAAAAAATTTCAACTTACTACAAGATAAATCTTAGTTCTATGCCAATAATAAACCATGGATATAAACTCAATATGATGAGTAGATCATTCAACTTAATGGAAATAAGTTTCCTAAAGGGTTAGTCACACTTTAAAGCATATTTAATTATGATTGTTAGCTAAAGGGTGAGTGGAGAAACATGATGGTGAAGGAGTAAATATTTAATCTAGTGGCCATCTTTGATGATAAGCTCTTGAAAGTTGGTAAGGTATGCTCCCTTTCTAAAATTGAAGAATTCATTAGGATAACCAAAAGATTCAATGATATATTTTCATGGGGCTAATAAGACCTCAGAGGCTTTGACCTAATCGTAGCTTAACATGATAATAATCTTCAACCCAATACCATGCCAGATAGGTAAATGCAAAGGCTATTTGACCTTAATCTCAATCCCTTAATGAGGAATGATCTCTCAAAGTTAATTAAGGCCAACATAATGTTTCTAATCAAGCATTTCTCATGGGTGACCAATCTAGACCTAGTGCATAATAAGAATGGATATATTTAATTGTGTGTAGACTTTAGGGACCTAAAAAAAGCCTCCCTCAAATATCACTAACACCTCTTGCTAATAGATCAAATTTTGTAAATAGTCATAAGCATGGAAAGGTTTTCACTATTAGATGGTTACTTGGCCTTTAATTAGGTACTTGTGTGAGAGTGAGATGAATTTAAAATGGCATTCACCACTAATTGGGGTGCCTTCACATACCTAGGGATGCCCTTTATTTTGAAAAACACATGATCTACTTTAAAAAGGCCATGGATATGGCATTCAAGGGACTCCTCAAAAATATCATCTTGGTTTACCTTGATGATATAAGTATTTTTTCAAAGTGTGCAATGGATCATTTGGGTCACCTAGAGTAAATATTTTTAAAATGATAAAGTTTATAATCTTCCTAAACCCAAGAAAGTGTGTATTCACTGTGTATGAAGGTAAACTTTTGGGACACATCATCTCCAAAGAGAAACTCACAATTTATCCCAAATAAGTTGAGGTAATTTTATCACTCCCTCTCCTAGGTCACAAGAAGAGTCTCCAAAGGTTCCTAGGGAAAATAAAATTTATTATAAGGTTCATGGAAATTTTCACAACTCTAGTTAATCCCCTCACAATAATTTTTATGAAAAACACTATGTTTAGTTGGACCTAGTAAGGCTAAATTAGTTTCAAAACCATCAAGTGCACCATCATAGAGACCCCCACCTTGATAAACCTATAACATAGTAGGTATTTTATCTATTATGTATTTGATAGAGCTAAAATCATCTCAACCATTCTTATGAAGTAAAACAATGATCAATTGGAGTAGCCTATCACTTTATTTAGCTAGGTGCTCAAAGATTATGAGATACACTACATCTTTGTAGAGAAGCACATGCTTGTATTAATAATAGTAATAACTAAGTTTAGGCATATAATCTCCAAAAATAATATCCATCTCATGGTCTTGAACTCAAGTATAAAAGAGTTCTTACTCAACAAGGACATCGATGAGGATATCTGATTAGGTCATAAAGGTGATGGAATATGACATAGACATCTAAATCACCAAGATAGTATGAGGTAAGGGACTCTATGGGTATCTAGTAGAGGATGTGAAGATAGAATATAGAGCAGTATTTTCAGTGTATAAAGACTAACCAATGGGCTAATATGTTATGATGGGTTAGATTTAGAACATGAGAATCTTCCTCTAGATCGGTGCATATCCATATGGCTTGAATACAAGCATAAATATTTTAGATTATAAGAAATTATTTATGTGATTCTTAGTAGTGTGCCTTTATAAGAGACATCAATGGAGTTATCTTATGATTCATATAATAGGATATTTGAATTTCACAATAGGTCATCAAGAGGCCATTATTTGCCAAAGACTACTACTATGAAAATCATGCAAGATGGCTATTATGGATAAATATATCTAAGGAAGTGAATGCATGGTAATGAGGATATAATAAGTGCACATTATTTTTAGGAAATTATAAATTGGCATCCTTATCCCTACACCCAATAAAATTTGATCAACCCTTCACACAATGGGGTCTGGCTTTCATTGGCATGATAAATCTACCATCAATCATAGGACACAAATGGATCCTCATAGAACTGACTACATCATGAGGTGGATGGAGGTAATATAATTAAAATAGGATAATTAAATTTCCATCTTGGACTTATATTAAAGTATTTTCATAACATTTAGTGTTCTAGCTACTATTATCTCATATAATGCACTAGTTTTCCTTGGATCTAGAATCAATGAATGGGTGTTCAAACATAGAATCCATTTGAGCACATCCTCAAAATATTATGTACATGGTAATTATTTACCTTAATTGGCTAAAAATAACTTTATTTTCATCATTAAGTGAACCATGGAAAATAATTAGTGATCCTGGCATACCAAGCTCAAAATAGGTATTTGGGTAGATCAAATAACACCAAAAAGAGTGATTTGGAATTCATCATTCAAATTAGTCTATGGATGGTAAGTTAGGTTTCCCACATCTCTTTATTTTCATTCATTTTATCTAGCCCATCAATTGGAATTTCTTGAAAGTGGTCACATGGTAGTAAGGTTATCCAAATTAATGGAGCTTGAAGAACTTATGGTGTAGGCCATGCACACTATGGAGATATAATAGGTGCAAACCAAGATAAAATATTATAAAATGTATAATGAAATAATATTCAATAAAGGATACTTGTTACTTAAATAGGATGTAGATAAAGTGAAGGTTGGGAAGTGTTATCACTTAGAAGTGTACCCTTGTTGAGAACGTGTACATGTTCTCACTTCCACTGATATAATGAAAAATATCAAAGGTGTGGGACATTATATTTGGAGAGAATCTCTAGATAAAGGTTTTTTTCCATTTTTTACACTCACCTAATTTTGTCTAAACTATATAATTATGTGCTTTCTTGACTAAGAAAAGGGTAGAAAGAGCTATGCTAAAGTTGAAAATGGAAAGGAAAATTGAAATTTGGGGTGATGCACCAATATTGGGATAAATTATGAAAATACCTAACCCAATTTATAATCCAAATAAAATTCAATGCTTTCACTTAATTCTAATACAATTACTCTTTCATCAATATTTCACATAGAGGTCTTGGCAAACACTCACACTAGCTAGGAAGGAATGAATAATGGTTGAATTCACTTCCATATTAGGTAGAAACTAGACTTAAAAACTATATATGACCTAAAATATTTATATTTTTTTCATAAAGGTGAATTATTAAGACATAAACCTAGGAAATGTAGTAATTCACTAAGTTCTATCAATGAATAATAAACACACACTTCATGAAAGATTGAGACTGGAGGAAAATTTAGCTCTTTATTTATTCAAAGGTGATGTAGTACAGAATTTTGATAGAGTTTCATTAATATAAAAGAATAATATTATTATAATCATTAAAAATTTAATGTACATATAAAAAATAATAAGAGAGGGAGAGAGAAGATAAGAAGTTCTAGATGAGTCCACATGCAAGTCCTAGTTCACTCTTATTTCAACTGAAAACTCAACTCAAAATTGAACTCCACCTTAAAATATAATTTTAATTCCACATATTATCCCATGTATAAATTTATTTTAAACATTATTTCATGGAATATCTCATGGTAGGAAAGAGGGAGGCTATTCCTTTATGTTTAAAAAGTCAATGGGCTCTTCATGCATCTTGAATCTTGGGTTAACTTCTTGTGATCTTGCATGAAAAATTTGATCTTATTTGGTTAAATATTTTTGGTCTTTATTTAACTCATATTTTTATTTAATTCATATTAAATTTAGACTTTATTTACCTCCAATTTCATCTTGAGTTGATTGGAATTATCCTGACTTACAACTTACATGGAACTTGACTTTTTGATTTTTATAAATTTAGCCTAAAGGGGGGTTTAGTAAGAAAGATATTTCATGATGATGTTATAATTATTATTTTTCATGAAAATAAGAGATAAAATATTGAACAAAACTCAAACTCAACTTCTCTACTTTTTCATGTTTTGAACTCCACTTTTCTAGGGCTAACTAAAGATTCTTACTCTTGACTTAAACTTGATAATTTTAGCCCAAAAAGGGGGCACCATAGTTAGAGAGAGTGGAACATGTGTATGTTTATTAATCCATTAAATATTCTTTATAAGTGTGTGATTTATGATGACCATAAAATCTCTTCAAACTATTTTTTCTTCCATTTTCCTATCTTGTGCAACTTTGACAAGCTTCTTGAATGCACAATGAGAACCAAAAAATTTATGGATATTCATAATTAGAATATATAAGTATAAAAACATATAATTTTAACATAATAATAATTTTTTTATATAACTTAAAACAAAATTTTAGCTCTAAATTCCATGTACAACTCCAAAAAACACCATTTTATGCTCTCTTGCTCTCAAAAACCCTTATTTGGATTAGGGTGTATAAAATGAGTTATAGGAATGAAAAAAGAATCATAATGTCCTGTGGATGACATGGAGATATTTTTAAAATGATACAAACCTATTTTTAATTTGTTTTCATTTAATTATAATTTATTTATACCTTTCAATTAAGTATTGACACTCTCAAATCAATTTTTTCCATTGGAGGGACCTGGTAAACTCATTTCCAACTCCATTTGTGAGCAAAAATGTGAAGAAACCTTAGTTCCCTTCATGATTAGACTTATATATTGAAATTTTATCTATAATTAGGTAAAATACATAATTTAAATCAATTTTAAACATTAAATTAAATAAAAATATACCCCCATATAAAATTTAAAGAGTTTCATTCAAATAAATTCAAAATATGTAGTTTTTGATGTTGACTAGTTTGCCAAATTTCATTTCTAAACACCTGTATGTTTGCTTTTTTCCATTTTATTAAGTTTTATGAGGCTTAAATACATAATTATTTTTTAATTATTACCTTTAATAAATAATATTATGATTTAAATAATTTTATGTTCTCAAACAATCAATTAAACCACTCAAAACTTGACTTTTTTTAATGTCTCTCTTGCTTGCTCAAAACCTTGATGCTTGATCATTTTCCTTTATCCATATTTTTCCATGAAATTTTGATTTATTAATGTGTATAAAGGTATTATATTCTAAATAATATCTCACACCATGTTATTTTTGTAACAAATAACTCAAAAATACAAACATATTGTTTAAAACTATGTAAATAAGGGTTTTAGAACACATGTTCTTATTAAAGATTTTCCATAAAGTTAAGACACTATAACTTGAAAAAATGAATTTAATATTATGTTAATATGGTTCCTAAAATAATAATAATAATAATAATAATAATAATAATAATAATATTTTATCCAAATTATCTTCACCTTTATGTATAGAGCATCTGAAAATTACCTATACTAGCTTGCAAATAGCTAGTTATAAGAATTAAAGAAACCTGTATCAAAATTTGGACTTATGAGTTGTTATTGAGAATGATTTTAGACTGATGAATGATTTATTATATTTTTAAAACCTTTTTTAATCATTAATCCATGAATGGATTCTTATTTATAACCTATACATAATCAACTTTGACCAATGGTGGCAAAATTATCAACATTCTTGGTGACTTTGTTGAGATGTCTGCCTGCTAAACACTCAAAACTAGTAGATATATACATTGGGTTATGGAGTCATAAAAATATCACAAAAAAATAAATTTATTCTTCTTAAAACAATTAAAACACCTTTTCATAACCACTTATTGAATTTAAAACTAGAACAACTACGAATTGAAAGATGTGCAAGATAGCACTTAGAGGAATGTGAAAACTAAAACAACTAACAACATGTACAACAATCAAGATCCACCTAGATAAAAATTTAAAAATCTCAATTCCTTTACATTTGATTGATGAATATGACTAACAAGTTGTTGTGTGAGTGCCATTCTAGTTGAATAAACTCTTTTCCTTATTGTCAACCTCTTTGGCTTATCTTCGAGTGAATCAAATGAAGTAAACATATCTTCAATATAAAAAAACTCATCATGTGGTTAAATACTCAACTCATGTTTATCCTTCACATGAATAAATTTTTTTAATGTAACCAAATTCTAATTTAATTTCATAACTATTTTATCAATGTCTTCATAAGGATATGTAGGCCTGTTAAGATTCTCAAGGTCTTAAACCAGCTCAAAGTAATGATGCCATAAGTCATAAAAACCTTCTTGGTCCTCACTTATAGATTCTTAAAGTTCACTATGAGTCACTACATATTATTTTGTATCTTTATTTAACTCATGTCTAGGATCATTACCTTGTGAAACCACTACTGTAATCTCACTAAATGATACCATTTATTTTAGAATGTCTTCATGACAAGATTTTTGAGACTCGCTCATTTCTACAATTTTATTTTTTAATTGCTCCTCAAGGGCTGAAATAGGATCTCTTTCTATGCTAAATTGAATCTTATTTGACCAATACAACTCTTGATCATCCTCTCTTGATAAATTATCCTCTTCATGAGAATGTTATTATTTTTCCTTCCATACAATAGATTCTCTTTAAAAAATGGAGATGGTGGGAGGGAAATATATTCAATTTGGTGGCATAGGAATATAAGTCATTATTCATTGCTCTTGAATTTGAAGCACTTGGTGAAGCTTACTTTCTTCAACATGATTTTTATGAGCTAAAAAGGAAGAAATATAATCATTAATAATTTTAGAAACCATATTAGGAACATTTGAGTCATGGATTAACTCTTTGGGCTCATGTATAGCCCTTCTCTTGGATATTGTAATGGATGCAACAAAGTTATTTTATTTTTTATGCTTGCCAATCTGATTTACTACCACATGATCATCAACTTGAAAATTCACCAAGATTGCATTAAATTTTGCTTTTCCATGATTTTATTCCTTTTGTGTCATTTTAATAATTTCCATATTATTTACTACTAAATCTTAAATCCACATCATTGATGTTAAAAGTCTACCAACTTGAATCTTGTATCAAACTATTTTATTCTGTAATAAGGGACTTGGTTGAGGAAGGAACATTAAGACTAATTGGAACATATGGTTTTGTTGGTATAATGGCTCCTTTAACTTGATATGGAAGCCTATTGGATTGATATTTTTGCCTCTTTAACTTAACTAACTCATTACCAAAATATTTTAGCATAGTTTTTAATTCACCAAGCCAACTAGATTGACTATGAGGAGTTTTATCTTGATTTTGAGGGGTTGTAATTGGGGCCATTAATGGTTATTGAGGAGGTATAATAAGCTATAATTCTAGAAAAATAATAATTGGATACCTAGGTTCAAGTTTACCATCTTTAATTAGACTATTTTTAGCATTAATGGCAACCTCATAGGCATCTAGGAGTGTCATGTCACCCATGGACTTAATCATAATTAAAATATCAAAATTCAAGGCTCTCAAAAAGAATATGAAAGTATGTTCAAGATATGACATTATTATGGGAGGGAATCCATTCCAATTTTTCTAAAATCTAAAATTAAAATTAGTCATAAATTCATGTGGTTTTATCTTGATGTTAGTGAGATGTTCAATAAGGGATAACTGATCTGATTTATCTTCAAATTTCTTATAAAATGGTTCACCCAAATTATCCTAAGAGGTTATGGAGTTTAAGGGAAAGTTCATATACCATTGAAATGCATTTCCTTTGAAATATGAAACAAGTAAGTGGATAGAAACATTTTCCTAGGTAATATGGTATAAGGAACACAAATTGGCCATATCTTTGATATGCTCTATGGGTGTAGTTTGATCTTCACTTTTGAAATAAGATAGACTTTTGAGAGTTAAGATTGGAATATCATCATATTAGGCCAAATTGAGAGGGATTCCATCATTTAAAGGAATAAATAACTAATTTATTGGTACATACATGTTGATTTTTAGTGATTTTATTTATGAAATTGATACTTATTACTACTAGAAATGTATTTTTTTAGCTTCAATCTATGTCCCACTAGGTGTGCCAAAAACTATTATCACTTAAAAGTGTACCCTTGTTGAAAATGTGTACATGTTCTCACTTAAATTATTGTAATGAAAAATATCCAAAGTGTGAGACCTTATAATTGGAGAGAATATCTGGATGAAGAGTTGGTTCCCTTTGGTATGCTCACCTACTTCTATCTAAACAATCTAATTTTGTGCTTTCTTGACTAAGAAAAGGGTAGAAGGAGCTATGATAAAGCTAAAAATGGAAAAGAAAACTAAAATTTGGGGTGATGCACCAATATTAGAATCAATTATGTATATACCTAACACACTTTATAATCCAAATAAACTTACATACATTCACTTCATTCTCATACAATTACTCTTGCATCAGTATTTCATAGACAAGTCTTGGTAAACACTTGCACTAATTAGAAAGGAATGAACAATAGTTGAATTCACTTCTAGATTAGGTAGAAACTAGACTTAGACACTCCATATGACCTAAAAGGTTTATAATTTTATGCATAAAGGTGAATTATTCATACATAAACCTAGGAAAGATAGTAATTCACTAAGTTATATCAATGAATAATAAACACACACTTCATGAAAGCTTGAGAATGGAAGAAAATTTAGCTTTTTATTTATTCAAAGGTGATGTAGTAATTTTTTTTGGAAGAGTTTAAATAATAAAAAAGCCTAATATTATTATAATCATTCAAAAATTAAGGTACATATATAAAATAATAAGAGAGAGAGAAGAGAAGAAATTCTATATGAGTCCACATGCAAGTCCTTGTTCACTCCTGCTTCAACTAAAAATTCAACTTAGAATTAAACTCCACATTCAAATACACTTTTAATTCCACATATTATCCTATGTAGATTTTTATTTTAAAAATTATTTAATATAATATGGTGTGGTAGGAGAGAGGGAGGATATTATTTCATGTTTAAAAAGTTAAAGGGCTCTTCATGCATCTTGAATCTTGAGTTAACTTATTGTGATATTACATGCAAAATTTGATCTTCTTTAGTTAAATATTTTTAATATTTAGTTATATCCTATTGGTATTGTATGAATATTAAATTTATACTTTATTTACCTCTAATTTCATCTTTATTTGATTTCAATTATCTTGACTTTACACTTGGAGTTCATCTTCACTTATCTTGACTTGTAACTTACATGCAACTTGACTTTTTGACTTTTTTTAATTTAGCCCAAAGGGAGGCATAGTAAGAGAGATATTGAATGATGATTTTATAAATATTATTTTTAATTAAACAAGGAAATACAATATTTACCAAATCTCAAACTCAACTTCTCTACTTTTGCATGTTTTTAACTCTAATTTTCTAGGGCTAACTAAAGATTCTTGATGTTGACTTGAACTTGATAAATTTATCCCAAAGGGGGGCACCATAGTTATAGAGAGGGTAAATGTGGATGTTTATTAATAAATTAAATATTATTTATAAGTTTTCACTTTATTATGACCATATCAGATCTTTAAATTGTTCTTCTTCCATATGTCTATCTTGTGCAACTTTAACAAGCTTCTTGAATGCATTGTGAGAGCCAAAAAATTGATGAATATTCATAATTAAAATATAAAAGGAGAAAAAAATATGATTTTAACATAATAACCATGGTGGATAATAAATTAAAACAAAAATTTAGATCCAAATTCCATGTACAACTCCAAAAAACACCATTGTATGCTCTCATATGCTCTCTTGTTCACAAAAAACCCTGATTTAGATAAGGGGGTTTAACATGAGTTTTGAGCATTAAAAAAATCATAATATGATTTTTGGATATTTATGAATGATTAAAATCTATAATTTTTTAAAAATATCTAAAATTCTTCACCAAACTCCTTAACAAAAATTCACAAAAAAGTGTTTGCTTAATGCCCTGGGGATGACCCGAAGATATTTTTTCAATGAGATGAGCCTATTTTGAATTTATTTTCATTGAATGATAATTTATTTAGACCTTTAAATTAATTATTCACACTCTCAAACCAATTTTTTCAATTAGAGGCACCAGAAACACCCATGTCTAACTCCATTTATGAGCAAAAAAATGAAGAAACCTTCATTCCCTTCATGATCAGACCTATATATTGGAATTTTATATCTCCTCAAGTATATTAAATAATTTAAACCACATGGAAAAATTAAATTACATCAATATGTACTATAGTGTAAAATTTCAAGATTTTTCATTCAAAAAATTCAAAATATGCACATTTTGGTGTTAAAAAAGTGTTAACTAGGTTACCCAATTTCATTTCTAAATACCTATAGGCCTATATTTTGACATTTTATTGAGTTTTATGAGGAATAAAGACAAATATTTTTATTTTTGACCTATAATAAACCCTATTATAATTTTAATAATTTTATGTTCTCAAACAATCAATTAAACCACTCAAAACTTGACTTTTATAACTATCTCTCTTGCTTACTTAAAACCTTGATGCTTGATCATTTTCCTTTCTCCATAATATTCCATGAAATTTTGATTTATTAAGGTGTATAAAGGTATTATATACCCCATAATATCTCAAAAAACCTTTATTTGTAACAAAGAACTCAAAAATGCAAACTTATTATTTTATTGTTTTTGGAAAATTAGGGTTTAGTTCCTAAACAATAAAAGGTCTAGATTAAGGGGTAAAATTTAATAAAACATAGTAAAATAAAGATTTGTATCAATTGTATCAAATTAATTACATAGGTAAAATAAGTAACTTATATATAAAATAGGCTAAAATGGATGATTCAAAGGTTGAAAACTATTATACAGGATTAGGACAATGTCATGAATCTAGATCTAGCTTTCATTCAGTGAAAGGATAGGATCATAAAAAATAGGACATTTGGGGGTCCAATTCTATTTTCCACTCCTACCATTTTTGTCCAAACTAGAACAAAAACTTTAATTTTATGGGTTCTTTATGTTGTTCTTATGTGAGTTTGCCTATGAAATATTGGGTGCTAAATGTTGATAGAGTTTGTTGTAAAGTTGTTTTAATCTTTAAACCCTAGGTCCATCTACACACATAAAAGAATAAACACATAAAAATGGAGGTAAATTAGGTTAGGGTAAGTGTGATCACATGTTATATAACCCCTATTATACTAGTCACTACCTACATTAACCCTCAAAATAGGGTCTCAAATCAAATGTAGTTCTCCCTTAGGGAATGTGCATAATCAATGCACATGATGGATGTAAGAATGAGCTTTCACCTAGGCCCTTCCTTGATCAAGCATTAAAATATATGTGTGATATGTAATTTTGAGCTATTATATTGACTAATTTTTGATTATTTACTATGCCAAAGTAGTAAGTGCTCCATATAAAATGCCTTATAAATTCCTTTATATAAGAGACTCTTTATTTTGAATTCAGGATCTTTATTCACATTAGATGACATAAAAAAGATAAATATAACTTAAGGGAGAGGATAATAATTGTTTAGGACATGTTAAGTAACAAAAAATTACCATTGGACAAAAACACTGAGTAGGAGAGGAGCATCGAGCATTGTAGTCCTATAGAATTTTGTTGTCTGAGACTCAAAAAAATAGGTTGGGACCAACATAGGCCAATTTTTTAGGTCTCTATGGGTATAATTTATTTTAATTAGTTAATGGCGAGGTGATAAAGTCAAGAAATAAGACCAAGACAAGAAAAATAAAGACATGACTACTATGAACAAGGCCCATATTCTCTAGTCAAAGTCTCTTGTGGAAAGGACTATGAAAAGACATGATATGTGTAGTTGTTTGACCAATTTAGGGTGTATAATTTTGACCCCCTTTTATTCTATTGATGAAAATAAATGAACTACTATAGTAAAATAAATAAAAGGAACGTGCATACCTAAACCTACTTGTGTGGAGATAAATGTGCATCAAGGGTCCAACTCACTTCCTAACTAGGGAAATAAATGGAAAGATGAATAGTGCCTAAAGAGAGAAGGAATCCATGGAGTAGATGCCCCATGTACTAAATCTAAATGTGGAATCCATGTATCATGGATAAGGAGGGTAATTCTTATCCCCTATGTTGAATCTAACTAAATATGAGGAATGCTTAGAGGCCCAAAACCAATGTCTGTCCTCTATCCCATTTAAACTCATGTAATCTAGATGTATGTATAAAAAATTTATGCTATGAAGAGAAAAATATATCATGCCCCCACTAATAATATAAATTGGAATTGAGAATTGCTTGGAGGCCCAAAACCAATGTTTTTCCTCTATCCTACACAAACTCTTGTAGTCTAGATTTGAGTAATATAATGGACCAAACACTACAAATGACCATACGGTCCAACCTAGTGATAACATAGGTAAATTTGGGTGTAATTTTAAACTCTAGTCAATGTGCAAGAAGAGAATGGCATGTCTTGCCATTCCATCTATATAATCTTTAATGATGAATATCATGAACATCAATGCCATGCCCCCAAATCTAGTATGTGAGTGATGTGTTTTGTATAATCTGATAATCTATATAACCACATTTGATATGACATATCATGTCATGCCTCATGTGAAAATTGGAGACATAAAACATTGTGCTTTGCACTATATCCCCTTCCTATTTCACAACCATAGTAGTAACTCTGAATGTAGCATGTTATACTTGATCCTTTTATGTTATAGTATGCACATGGATTAACATATTAATATGATTTTTGATGTGATATATTCATGAGTGTGTATAAATTAATATAGGATAAGTAATATCTACTATGTTTATAGCATTAAATCTCAATAAAAATAAACTAGTGTTATTTTATGATATGTTGAAACATATAGAGGTTTTGCATTTCCTTAATGGAATTATGCATATGCATTTAAATTTCATGATAAATATTATCTAATGTCATCTTCATGGCCTAAAATGCCTATTTAACATATGGACTTATCTCTTGGTTATGACATTAGCATGATGATAGCTAACTATATGGAGAGATAGTGTTATTTTTAAACTTGTTGGTAATGGGTTAGACTTGGGATTAAATCAATAATCATAGATAAATATACAACCTAATGTATGATTAAAGGCATATTCCTTGATGTTATTTTATTATGACATTTTATGAGTTTATGGATACATGGTTTATAACCTTAGTTAAAACAAACAATTGTACTTGATTTATGTAATCAATTTTTCCATGATGATATAAGACATTCCTTAATTTTAGCATTGTTACTAAACACATGGTCTTAACATGTTTATAATATTTGCTGAAAATAAGATGTTACAAATAGTTTATGAAAATAGTCTCTTGATGATTCAAAGTAATATGTTTTCATTACTATATTATAGCAATGAATGTTTAGTGGTCATAATATCATTTAAGTGAGATTACTACTATTTCTTAAGTAATGAAGTAAGCCAAATTAATGTTTTTCATATGTTGACCCACATTATGGATTATGGATTATGGATTATACCATTAATGATGTTATAGTGATTTAGATATAGGTCATGTTTTCTTAAAGCTTGGTAATTCAAATGTTTATAATATAACTCATAATTATGGAAGTTGTCTATATTTTCATTAATGCTTATGTGAGAATAGATAGTCATTGGTTATAGTAAATATGAATGTGATTAAAATTTAAGCTTATCCTTGTCTTTAAATTCTTGATATACCTTGTATGTGTTCATTAAAGCAATAAATGATCCTAAAATTAGGATAAGGATTTAATAAGTGGTAGAAACCTTAATGATTACACCTAATTATATGATTAAATAGTCCACCTTGGAAATGAGTTCTAAATCATAATCATCCTTAATGAACACCTAAGTTAATGCCTAATTCTAATTAAGGAATGAAATTTCGTGTGGTTTTATGTAAGCTAATTGGATGGCATAAATGCTTATGTTTATAAAATAATAGGATATGTTAACTAATTGATGAGTAAGCAACATTTAGGTGTAGACCCCTATGGTTGGATTATGGGATGGTATTCCAATATCATGAGAAGTAATTAATTATCCTAATGCCAATTGTATGCTTATTTAATAGGATGATCACATGTGTGATGTCACCCACCATGTGTTAAGTATATTGTAACTCATCTAATTTGTTAGGAACAATTATTATATATAGAGTTATATCCTAGTTGTGACTTTCATCAAGTGAGATTATGGTTATGCAATGACCCCCAAGAACCTTAGATCATGGTCTAGTGATCAATGGGGTAGCATAAGGAATAGTCCTTACTTGGGCAACTCCCCAAAAGATTATGAACTCTTAAGGTTACATTGTGTTGGCTTTAGCGGTGGATTAGATATCTCCACTCGCTAATCTCATGATGTGATAAGAATTTCCTAAGAAATATAAGCGAGATGGACCTTTATGTTGGGTCATTGAACCTCCATGCTTAAGTATTATACTTCTATCCTATCTCATTTGATTTTATAGAAATTGGCTAACTAGATATTCTTTGATGTGCTTAATTCTATTATATTTGATCATAGCCTTATCCATTTGGGATGATAGTATTGGGTTGATAGTAATTCTCATAGGGTTTGTTGAGTTTCATTGAACTACATTAATTTTATGTAGTAGGGCCTTTTAATGTCCCATTGTGTACTCTGAGAGATAACTTCAAAAAAAATTGGGGGGTTGTTTCATCTAGTATCAGACCCTATGCTTTTGAGGTTTTGGATGAGTTTGGACACAATACACTAATTTATAACATGTGCTTGAAAGGTTGGTTGACCCTTTGTATGGTTTTGCAAACACTAAAATAGATTATGTTACATAATGTGCTTGGGTAGCTATAATTTGCCTAGTGTAGATATACCTATCCTTATGGAGGCCTATTTTTCCAGTGTGTATGTGTATGCCTTATGATGGTTGAATGCCACCTATATATTTATATTATCTTTATAATACTAAATTAAAACCTTGTATTCTAGTGTGCATATTAAATCATGGCTAGATTAATATGCCTTGTATAAAGTAATATATGTATTATATGCTTGAGAAGGTCATGTGGTGACCCTAATAAAGTCACCTAACCTCTTGGATGAGTTGATTAGTGCTTTGTTCATGCAAGACTAAAGTGACATAAGTTCCTATTTTATGGAATGTATGTGTGTGTGTTTATGTAAAAAAAATTAAATTTCTATATGTAATCTTGTGATGCTTACCCATAGCTTTGGTTGGGTCAACCCTTCCCTCATCGATTATGTTGGGACAAGCATCACTAGTCAACTGTTGACTTGTAAGGGTAAGTCAATGGAAGAATGGTGATCATCACTTCATCTTGAAATTGAGGAATGATGTTTGATATCTATTATTGACTCATATGGGAAAGTCATTAGTAAATGATTATAACATCCTGACCTCAGGAAGACTAAGGGTTAAGCTTAAACTTGGAGAGATGCATAGGGTGAGGGTTTCATATTTACTTGGATAAATTAGTAAGGCGTGGGATCTTTACTAGAGGAAGCATATTGAGATATATTAGGAGATTGATCTTATTTATGTATGTGGTCTCTTTTGAGTTAGATAGAGAAGCATGTGACTTTATAACTTCTAAGGGATAAAAAAAAATTGTGTGGGGATGTTTATTTCCTATTTTATTTTATGATTTTATTTTGATCATATATGTTTTTACATTGGTGATGGTTATTTGATCATGGATAGGTTGATTTTCATGAGGTTGTCATGTTGACCATGGATATGTTATGGCCATGGGGATGTATTTTTGTTTTTAATTTTGGCTAAGTTATGCATCTATGAAGATGCTTATTTGAAAACCTTGTTATGTTTTGATACTCATGGCATGTCTATTGTGATATAGATATGCCCTAAACCCATGAGGATATTTATTGTGAGTTCAGTTAAAATTGTTTATTATGGGAAATTTAATTCCCATGGTAGTGTTTTAGCATTCAACATGTGCCTTGGCTAAGTACACCCTTTCCCAAAAGTGATGATGCATCAAAGTAAGCACTACTATTTAACCTTTGACTTGTTGGACTAATTCAATTGGAAGAATAGTGATATAAGATTATTATTAGGATCATGAGATAATGATTTAGTAGACATTGATATCTTACATGGGTAAGTTATCTAATGATGCTGACGTATAATATCTTGGGAGGTCCAAGGGTATGGCTTGAGCCTAGAGGGTCTAGTGAGTGAGTATGACTAACTTTCTTGGGTAAGTTAGAGTGTTTTGGGGATCTCTTATTGTTATCAGTTATCATGAGCCATCTTTTCATGACATATGAAAATTATTGGTAGATTTTTTTGAGCTCATGGAGATAGATTTTGGGCCTTATTAGAACATAACCTTCCTAGAAGGAAGGTGATCAAAATTTGAGATCCCTGAGACTAACCATATTGTACTTATGATGGATATTTGGTGTCATTTGGATGGCATCTAGACATTGGGTGACCTGATGGGAGTCATATACCCTTGTGATTCACCATCATGTGTGTTGATTTTTGTGATGTGGAATTACCTTGATGTAATTGTTAGAACACCTGAGTCATGTATATATGGTCTCTTTCATGTGATTCCTCTTTGTATTTAAAATTGTTATGTGTCTTATAAATAGTATATTTCATTGAGTATATTAAATCATGTAAATTGGTATCTTTTACACCCTGTGTGAATGTAATAACTTGTGGGTTTTCACTTTTTCTTTTTGATATCAACATTTTTATATGAGAATTTTGCATACATGGTTATATGTTGTTAACCATTGAATGTGCAAATAATGTCAAAGTTACTTGTGTAAGGGATTCTCCCACTCCTAAAAGTAACCATGTGAACCTTATTTTAACCTATGTTCTTGAATTGTTGCATGAATGTTTTATGTACATGTATTGGAATAAATGTGATTCATATTGATAACATATTTGGTATATGGTAATATGGTCATACACCACTCATGTGATGTGTTTTTTTATATGAAACCAAATTCTATTTGATTGAATTTGCCAAGGTATAATGTTATATTCTGTTGCATAATCCCACATTCACTAATATAACATTGAGTATTGGTGCAAGTATGAGGTAGAGGGTAGAGAAGCACTACATCCATAATGATTTTGATTGGGTATGGGCAAAGAAGTGGAGTCTCTCATAGGCTAAAAATCTACTTTTCCCCTTTGTACAAGTATCCACCTAATTCATTCAGAGTGTGCACCACATGTGCCATGAGTTAGCCATGGAATCTTAGTGCATAATGGTCACTTTATGGATTTAGAATTCCTTTAGCCACCTCTTAGAGGTTGTGGTAAAATCAACCATTGTGAATTTTTATTGTTTTGCCCTTGTGAAACACTAACTAGTCCTGTAGACTTTTACATTTATGCAAATTAGCAAGGTGGTACTTACTAAAATGCATGCATGTGTTGGCTTGTAGGTGCAACCATGTTCTAGTTTAGGTATTATTTTGTTATAGCTATTAAAAATATTCTGGGATGAATATTTATGTTTTGTTTTAGAAGTATTACTAAAATATATTCTGATTGTGTGCTCAGATAGAGTATCACTAAGCCCTAATTAGGTGGTGTTTAAAATCCTAGGTTCCCACTTGACTCTTGATAGAGTGATGAAAGTTGGGTGATGCCCTCAAATGGCTGATTTTAGATGGTGGGATTGGTATCCCTAGACTATCATGTGAGATCATGTGTGTATTGGAGAACATGTTATAAGCCTTTGGGTTACATGTGATACCTGATATACCTTCTTTATTATTTATCATGGTTGGTGTGGGATGCTGCACTAACCCTTGAGTGGTTGATGATATAGTGGAGTAACCATAATAGTATGGATTACTACCCTTGTGATATGACATTCAGTGATGAATGTTCTTAGGCTTATGCATGTGGCATAATGTTTTAATGGAATATTTCCACTCTTGACTTAGATTCTAGTTGTAACCTAGTGGGATTGGCTATTTATTTGATTATTGGCATTATATTACAGGTCTGTGTGTGTTGACACAAATGACATTGAACCTAGTCAAGTTGCATATTCAAGTTGTTAATCTAGTTTAGATATCACTTTTTGTCTTGTGGTTCCTTAGCTATATTTTTCTATGTAAGAGTGTTGTTAGTATTCTTGATGGGAATCTTAGTAAGGTAAGCATAAGATTCTATGTTTTGGGACATTTGATGATTATGATGTGTTATAACCACCTTCATAAATGGCTAGAATGACCAATATCAATGGTACTATATTGGAATTAATAATTGCTACCTTGGAATTTTGGTTGACTAATGTAAGAATTATGGGTTTGGTAAACCTATTTTAGCTAGTTTTAGTAGATTCTAATGTTATTGGTGGCCTTTTTAAGGCATGAGAGTGGAAAATCTCTAGCCAAATTGAGAGATTTAGTGAAATTTTCTACTATGATAGTGTCATTTAAGTGTTGTTTTCCCTTTTAGTGTTATGAAGGACATGTGAAAATGAGGAGGCCATTACTCAGCCTAATGCATGTTTAGATGTAATGGTCTAAGTGATAGGAAATAGGAATACCAACAAGATGAAGCTAAGACATTTATTGTCCTTCATTGGTTGGAGACATTATGAAGCAATGTTAATTATTTTTTTGACTTTTTCTGAGGATTTTGTGCTATATTGTTCATGATCACCAGGATGGCTCCTCTTTAAGAAGGGAAGGATATCATGAACTGACCTTGTGGCTCCTTATAGATACTAGATTATGGCTTACTTTAGTATGTTTTCAATAACACTTGGATTGATGATGGTTGATGTTAGTTTTTTTAGATGGTTATGATATAGGTACCTTGGATAGTTGATGTGAGATGTTATGTCATGGTTGATGCTAACATTAGATCTTGTATATCTTAATATGCATATTGCTTACACTTAATTCATTTTATCTTATTTTATGTATATATTGATTTAGCCTAGTTACTTTATTGCATGGCATTACTTTAGCATGTCTCACTAAAGTGGATTGACATTGATCACTTTTGTATTTGTTTATTGTGCTTTACAAGGCATGTTCAGGTTCATGGTTATTAGGACTGACTCTAGTTCCTTTTTTAGCTATAGATGTTTATACTAATTTATTACTCATGATTAATGATTCATTTTGAATTCATTGTGGTTTATATTCATATATACATCATTCAAGTACTATTGATATCTTATTGGTGGATGCAAGAACCAAGCCATGAGTTAGGCTCGGTGGTGGGTTTGGACATCTTGGGTATACCATGGGCAATTGAGTAGTTGGAATGTCACTCCAATAAGTATATCATGTTGTATGTGATATTAAGCCACCATCATTTATATTATACCATGTTATTTCTTCTTGTCTTTTTCTAGTCTTGCCTCTCTTATGTGCGTGTGTGGTTTGATCTCACCCATTCCTCATGTGTTGAAGGCTATACCTTCATGTTTGGTTGTCCTTGTTGGGTTTTGTAGACACTTATTTATGACTCATTTGAGAAATTATATTTAAATCAGGTTGGTTTGAGTTCGTCTAGACCCATATGGGTCTCTTGACCTTGAAAAACATATCTGGTAACCCTTCATGGGAATTTGACCACCTTGAGATTCAGTCAATTTAATGATTTTATTTATCACTATTTTTTATTAATATTAATTACTATCTTACGATCATATTTATTATTTATTTGCATTGATCTTAGGTAGATGTTAGGATGCATTTACTAATATTATTCCATTGGTAATTATATCAATTTTGGTAATTTTTATATATAACTGATTTTGGTGGTTACTATTATATAATTGATTTATGCCTTGCTATTTATTTGTTATAATGATTTTTATTATTTATTACAATTTAGTGATTTTTGCTCCTATTTATTATTATATTGTCTTAATGATTTTTGTTAATTTTATTATATAATGAACTTGTTATTTCTATTTTACTATTATTATTTCCTTATTTGGCTTATGAGAGAAGTGAGTTGGGGGGAGATGAAGTGTTTAAATTTCATCTTGAATTATTTTTATTTGTTTTCTATCCTGGCATGGGGAGGAAGCCTTTAGAGCATTGACTAAGATAGAGGATTGGGAATTTTGGGAAAGGGGTTTGATGCCAAGGTATGGTAGGGGTATGGATAATGGAAGGGAAGGGTGAGGGGATTTGTGTGGCATAAGGGAAAATCTAGGAGACAGAAGGAAGGAAAATAATGAAGTAATGCAAGAGAGAGGGAAATACGTATGAGGGGTAGGTAAGGAGGAGGCATGGGCAGGAAGAGAGAGGATGCATTAGGGAGAATGAAAGAGAGAGGAGAATAAAGTAAACACAATAGGAGAAAGAGAACCACTAGGAGTTTTAGCTATTGGGACCCTGTAGTTAGTTTGGGGGCATGATTATGAAAAAAATTGGTAGTAGAATTCAGTGGAAGGATCGATTTGCTGCTAAAAGAAGTGATTTTATTGGATGGATTTATTGATCCAACTAACATGGTATGAGTCTATCTTTTCTCCTATGTCCTACTAGGTAATCCATTCTGACTATTAAATTGGATAATTATGAGAATGAGTATTGATTATTAACAGTAGTCCATATATTTATGATGATGCATCTTTTGCCTATTAACTTGAAATAAATAGAATTGATTAAACTATTTAGGTTCACACCTATTGATGTTAGTATACCTTCTAACTTGGTGAATGTAACATGGCTAATGGACTATGTAAATCTAATTGATTTTTATATACCATGACCTCATATATTTAATATTTTTGTTACATTGTAGTGGGTTGAGTAATTATGATTCATTGACCCCCTTATAATGCCATACATAATTGACTGGTTGTATTACATATTATGATATATATGAAATAGATTTATAATTTTGTGTGTCAGAATGTGGATATCATAATGCACCCTGGGTGCTTTTAATAACCTCTATATATGTAATAATTCATCCTATATTTTATTTAAATTCAACTTATACTTAAGTATTCATAAAAGATCATGTTCCTTTCCTTATTTGAGGCCTATGTATACCCTTATGGATCATTTCCCTATCTTAATGACTATTATTATAAGGGTTAGGTCCATGAGCTGAATTTGAAAAAAAACACCAAAAAAAGTGGTGAAAATTAAAGCATGGGTTTTTTTAAATTGGGATCTTTCTCTAAGATCAAATATTAACCAAAATATTGGTGCTACACCAAACTAGTTTAATTAATATCTTAATCATTACACTCCTTTTAGGTTCTTTATTATGGGTTTATTCACATTGCTATTATTTCACCAAATATTTCATGTAAGGTAGATAGATTTATTTTAAACCTAATTCCCTCCATGTATATGAATACATTCAGGCTTATCTTATAATTTTATTCATATCTCCCTACTAGATTTTAAGTTATAGTTATAATAAAATTGATTATCCTCTTGATCATAAATCTATTTTATACTCCTATGGTTGGAGTGGTTTTTCCACAAATAGGATTGGGTTGACATTTCTGATCCTAAATTACTTATTGGGATAGCCCATTGATTGGATGAGGTCATGTTATTACTTGGTTTTAGATTAATTAAATTACTTGGAGGAATTAATGTTGGTCATACACAGTTATTTCTAGGATGACCTGAGTTCATTTCTATTTTAAATGCTATGTCTCCCTCCCTTTGACTTGATGGAGTTAATTTTGGCTATTTTCAATTGGACCCCTTGTGTTAAACATTTATGCTTAGATAAGGCCTTTGGGTTGAGCATTGGATCCTGGCTAGACCTTCTCTAATCTATGTTGTAAATCATCCTATATAAAGATCCAATGTATGTCTTGGGGCATTAATCAAGTTAATTGCCTTGTTGAGTGTTATGGTATTATGTCATTTACATTATTCTCTCATCTCTTACTGACTATTTTTAAAGTCTTTACTGGTGGTTCATTATTATGTGTATACATCTTACCTCACTCAAGTACTTGGTTACTGAAACCCTCCACCAAACTAATGGTTGGGGTGGTAAGGGCCACTGATGGTTGGGCTCATATGGTTGGTTTGGAGGGGTGTATTCTTTTCAATGTTTATCCTTCTTTGTTGATGTACCTAAATTCATATGGTGTCTTGTCTCACTCGTACCTATGGATATATGATGTTTGACTGATGAATTATGGTTGATTGATCATTTTATGTTGTAGTTCATTTTAGTACCTTATGTAGCTTTGTAATATTATTATGATGAAAAAGGAAAATAATGTATATGATGATTTTATTTTTAGTATTTTGAATATGACTACATATATCTTGTTTAGTTAGCCAACTATATTTATTCCCTTTGGTATGTACATGTGTTGGATTCCCCTTTCTATTTCACAACCATAGTGGTAACTCTGAATGTATCATGTTATACTTGATCCTTTTATGTTTTAGTATGCACATGGCTTAACATAGTGATATGCTTGCTGATGTGATATATGCATGAATGTTGTATAAAGTATATAGGATAAGTAACATCTACTTTGTATGTAGTATTAAATCATAATAAAAGTAAACTAATGTTGTTTTATGGTATACTAAAACATATAGAGGTTTTACATTTCCTTAATGGAGTTGTGCATATGTATTTAAATTTCATGATAAATATTATTTGATGTTATCTTCATAGCATGGATTACCTATTTAACATATGGATTTATCTCTTAGTTATGATAATAGCATGATGATAGATAACTATATGGAGAGATAGTTTTATTTTGGAACCTATTGGTAATGGGTTCGACTTGGGATTAAATCAGTAGTCATAGACAAATATACAACTTTATCTATGATTAAAGGCATATTCTTTTATGTTATTTTTATTATGACATTTTGAGTTTATGGTTGCATGGTTTATGACCTTAGCTAAAATAAACAATTGTACTTGTTTTATGCAATCAATTTTATCATGATCATATAAGACATTCCTTAATTGTATAATTGTTACTAAACACATGGTCTTAACATGTTTATAATATTTTATGAAAATAAGATGATGTAAATCATTTATGAAAATAGTCTCTTGATGATTCAAAGTAATATGTTTTCATTACTATATTATAGAAATGAATGTTTATTGGTCTCAATATAATTTAAGTGAGCTTAATTTTATTGCTTAAGCAATGAAATAATCCAAAGTAATGTTCTTCATATGTGGACCCACATTATGGATTATATATTATACCATTAATGGTGTTATAGTGAATTAGATATCTATCCTATTTTCTTAAATCTTAGTAATTTAGATGTTCATAATGTAACTCTTGATTATGGAAGTTGTCTATATTGTCATTAATGCTTATGTGAGAATAGAGATTCATTAGTTATAATAGATATGAGTGTGCTTAAAATTTAATCTTATCCTTGTCTTTGAATTCTTGGTATACCTTGTATGTGTTCATTAAAGTAATAAATGATATTGGAATTGGGATAAGGATTTAATAAGTAGTGGAAACCTTAATGATTACACCTAATTATATGATTCAATAGTCCACCTTGTAAGTGAGTTCTAAATCATAATCTTCTTTAATGAACACCGAAGTTAATTCCTAAGGCTAATTAAGGAATGAAATTTTATGTGGTCTTATGCAAGCTAATTAAATGGCATGAACGCCTATGTTTATAAAATAACAAGATATGTTAGCTAATTGATGAGTAAGCAACATTTAGATGTAGACCCCTATGGTTGGCTTATGGGATGGTATTCCTATATCATGAGAATTAATTGATTATCCCAATGAAAATTGTATACTTATTTAATAGGATTCTCATATGTGTGATATTGCCCACCATGTGTTAAGTATATTGTAACTCATCTAATTTGATAGGAATAAATATTCTTTATGGAACTATATCATAGTTGTGCCTTTTATCAAGTGAGATTATAGTTATGAATTTACCCCCAAGAATTTTGGATCATGGTCTAGTGACCAATGGGGTATCATAAGGAATATTCCTTGATTGGGTGACTCTCCAAATATTATGGACTCTTAATATTATGTCGTGTTGGATTTAGTGGTGGATTATAAATCTCAACTCATTGATCTCATGATGTGATAAGACTTGTATAATCAAGATAAGTGAGATGTACATTTATGTTGGGTCATTGGACCTTTGTTCTTAAGTATTACACTTTTATCCTATCTCATTTTCTTTTATAGAAATTAGTGAACCATACAGTCTTTGATGTGCTTAATTCCATTATGGTTGATCATAGTCTTATCCATTTGGGATGCTAGTAGTGGGTTGTTCTTACCACTTGTAGAGTTTGTTGAGTTGCATTGAACTACATTAATTTTATGTAGTAGGGCCTTTTGATGTCTTATTATGTACTCTAAGAGATAAATTCAAAAAAAAAATGGGGTTATTTCAATCATATAGGAGAAATATGTCTATGTAGATATATCATTAAAGCATGAAAACTATGATCACATCAAGGCCTAATATGCATTTTATAGATCATGGAAACATATAGATAGTAACATTATAAGATTAAAAAGTAATCAATCACACAATAATACACTCAAAATTTAATAAAAAATAAATGGTCCAAGGAGACCTCAAACAAGGGGCGTGTTCAAATTATGCATAATCAAAGGGACATGACATAGTAAAATGTCTACATAAGAAAATATGACATATTAAAATTTCAAATAAGTAAATAAATGAATGGGGGATAAAAATAATGGGCCATATTCAAATTCTCCACAAGAAATACAAGACACTAAATAAAGTGCATAAAGGGAAATCATAAAATATAAGCAACCAATATAAACATATCATATTAGTCCCTAGATACATGTGTTAGAAAAAAATGTTAAGTACATAGTATATCAAGTACATTTAAAAAGATATAGGAATGGATAAAGGATTGTGTAAGTATGTAAACTCAAATATGATAATGTACTATGATAAAAAATGATATAACCTAGGTATATCATGATCAAAGAAGTAAATGCCCTAATGTCCACATGACATGAGTAGAGGGAAGGCCCAACATCCAAAAATGCATAGATCATGTATCTATGTATGACTCTATCACACTCAAAATATTTGTGAAACATATGTGTATATAGAATCAAAAGATATTATATCCATTAACATGGAACTAACAATATATATTCCATAAAAATAATAAAACATGTAAATGCTAAAAACAATTTTTGATTTATGATTTATTTTTTGGGTATATTATTTTTGGTTTATTTGATATGAAATAACAATCCTATGAACTCATCCAATGGATTCTCATAGTTATCTCCACACTGATAACCTTGTGTAATAAATTGGTGGTACTACCAAGGAACATGTATAGGTGTAATATCTATCACTATAATATTTATGGTCTTCTACATGTGTATAATATGACTCTATGGTCATGAATAAAAAATATAAGGGATGGGGGTCTATGGAAATTGTTGATGCCTAAATATGTATCACAAGGTACTTAGAGTGTTTTATAAACACTTCTCAAATTAGAATTCAAATAATTTAGAGCATGAGTTGTAATTTGTGATAATCATATTATCTATGATGAAATAGAGGTATAACAGAAGAATATTTCACAATATTTATAATATTTGGTGGTTGGGAGCCACTGTAGCCTGTAAATCTTTGTAAATAAGAAGATGATATGTAATAATTAAGGTTAATTATTCTCAATTTTTTGTCTAAATCTAAACTAATATGGACATATATAATGAAGCTTTAATCTAAAGTGAATAAGTTAAAAAGAATCAAAAGCGTAGGGTAGAGAAAATATGTTGTTACTGATCTTCATTATAGAAATCATGATAAAGTTTAAATAACATCTAGTTATGTACTTAAAACCAATGTATGATACAAAATAGATTAAGCTCAAATATTAACACACATAAGGTAAACTTATAAGGAATGAAAAAAATAATTCAAATGAGAACCAATATTACTTTAAAGATTTACCCCTATAAGCAGATAGTTGATGCACATCTATAAATGTAGAGAAAATAAAATGAAGTAAACTAGATAACCTTCAATTATCCTAGCATAACCACAAGTTAATAATTATGCATTTAAATATACACACCAAGAGTTTAAAAGAACTATTAAAACCTAAAATTTAGAATAGATAAGTGATACATAAGCCATATAACAATTCACACAAAAAAATGAGACAATATTTGTAGAATTCCCTACTTGCATTAGTTTCTCAAAGTTTACACTAGATTTTAGCTCAAAAACTCCATCTTCCTTTATAATAGACAATACTCACTTTATATAATACAAAGAATTATGTCAGTTAGTCATATTAGATTACAAGTGTAAAAGTGTAAAGATATATTTCCTTTTTACCAAAGTTCTAGACTACATAGACTTTCCAAAATGGACTGACCTATACGCAAATGTGCTTACAAGTTGCACATTCCTTTACAAAAGAATATTCTATTTTCAAAATATTAGAAAGCTTTACAAAATAGAATATTCCTAACTAAATTTGTGGATACTATGTTTATGTAGTCTCCTTCCTTTCTTGTAGGATATTCAATATCTAATTTTATTCACTGATGGGCTACAAGTCCACAACTGGTCTCATGAAGAGCTCTTTTTCTTGGATCTATAGGTCATTGAGATTTTTCTCAACCTTATCTATATCTTGTTTGATGCCTCTTACATCTCCCATATTATCTTATGATGAAAAAAGTAGGCCCATTATTATCTTATTATCATCCCCTATTTTCCCTTGCCCTTTGCTTCTCACTTCTTGCATAAATTGAGTATTTCTGAGCTTGAACTCCTCATGTATATTAAGGCCTAGAGGAATAAGTGAGGTAGGATATTTGATTAGACTATTTGGGATGTAAAACATCTTATCCTATTACTATTTTAAGTCCTCAACAATGTATTTCATTTGCTTAGACCAATTATTTAAGGCACTAATCTTGTTCACTAATATGGCCATAGCCATGTTTAGGTGGGCTAGGTTGATTATGTTAAATTTTGGGACTTGATTTTTAGTCAAGGATTTAATAAATTATTTCACCTAATAACTTGTAGCCTACCATTAGCCAACTTTTCCTATAGCCATATTGCTTTTTCATCTCACTATATTATGTTTGGCTCTGACTGCTTTCAAGGAATTGAACGAATCAACCATGGTGTCTTCAAACTTCTTGAATCAAGATTCATGGATTGAAAAGATGGCTTATTCCTTCAAATTGTTTTTTTAATTATATGGTGCCCTTTATGGTAGCCTATAACTGAGATGATTATGCTTGAGCCAATTCATTCACATATTCCTCAAAGATTCACCCAATCTCTACCCTTCAATAGGAGTCAAGCTAAAAAATGGTTCCACTTTCTACAAAGTGAATTCTTCTCCTCTAACCAAGGATTTCTTCTTAGTGAATCTTTGAAATCCAACTATTTTTGGGTTAAACCTAATGCCAAATAATGATTTTTTCACTTTTAGAGGCTCTAGGGTTTCCACTTATGTGCCTAAAGTTTTAGGAGCAACCATTTACCTTTCCTTATCTTGTTTTTGCAATGCCATAATCCATGGCTTGAGTTCATCATGGACAGTGATGACTGATTTAGTGATGGCCCATGAATGGTGCAGAGTAGGAACTTTTTGCAACTTTCCATATATGAAATACCTTTGAATGGATGGGCCACAAATTGGGTTATCTTCATTAAAAATATTGACCTCACTTATGGGATGGGTAAAAGTCACCTTGGGTATCTTACTCTTCATTGAAACTAAAGTCAGCTCCGTCTTTCTCTTTGGAATACTAATTGGGACTAAACCCAAAGCCAATTCCTTCCCTTTCACTTTATCCTTATCTTGGGTTTGAGGTTATTCCATCTATGCTTCCTCAGCTTGATCCTCTTTTTCATCTAATTGGTAGGTTTTATACAAAAAATTTAGATCATCCTCCACTATTTCCTTAGGATTCAATGCTATTATATAAATATCCTTAATTGAGGGTCTTAGTTCTTCAGGTTATGTTAAAGATGATTTCACCTCATCTAGCCTTATCTATTCAAACCTCTATTCAATTTGTGTTCCAAGATATTTTGTTTCTATTTGTGATTGTGATGAAGGCCTAGAATATGGACCTAGTAACAAATATTATTGCCTAGTCCCCATATGCCATATGTCATCAATTGGTTTTTAGTCTCTTAATAATCTAGCCTCTGGATTAATGTTATGTTTCTTTAATCTTTCTAATACTTAGTGAATGATGAATATCTAGTATACATGTGGTCATAAAGACCAAGCTAGTGCTCATAGGTTATACTGATACCTTTTGACTTTAAATGTTTCATAACTTTATCATTGGGATCCCATTGTCTCAATTCATCATGCTAAAATTTGAAAGAGATCATGTGCCTAGAATCAAATTCAATATTGAACCATTAATAAAACATAATATAACCAATGTTTAGGGTAAAGGTGTGGAGTATGCCTTTCCTATTGGTTCTATAAAAACCATCTATACCATTACATATTTGGAATGCAACTTCATGCTCAACTAACTTGTTTGGTACATGGACTAATAGCCTAAGTGGGGTGTACTAGGTCCCTTCAATCCTAATTATAGTAAAATATGTATGTAACCAAATTCATTCAATTAATTCAACATATTTATTTATTAGAAGTCTAACCCTCATCATGGGGATCCCAGTGATAACCTCAACCAAGGCTGGTTATACACAATCACATATGAATTGCATATGGTTCTTGTACTTGAATATATGTAATTTTGAGTATTATTGGGAAACTATTTGTTTCCCATTAGGTGACCATTCTTTAATGCTAGGAACTTTGGTAGTAGCTAGTAAGGCATCCAATAGATAATCATATAAAATTGACCCCTAGTCTTCTTCTTAATTCTAGAGAACTGTCTACTCAAACAAGTGCTAATGACCTCACCAAGGGGAGGGGTTTTCTTTCTTTCAAGCATAAAATAAACCAAAGGCACCTATATTTTATCCACATAAGTGGTGGTCAGATTCCCACATAGCCTGTTCATCAAGGTCATAATCATCTTGATCTCATGCCTAAATTAGTTCATTAGGATGTTGCCATTGAGGTAATAAACTACTTGGTTCCTATAATATAGCTAAGGAGTCAGGGTAATCTTAAAATCATTCTTCTTGTCCCACTCATTGATTTTATTCATGTTTACTTGTGTATTTAACAACCAATAGTAGTTTTCAAATGATATAGGATAAATATATGTAACCTTCCTAAAGCTACATTCATGGACTAATATGCCCTGATCAATTTTACAATCTTTGAAAATAGGAGCAATGACATCAATATAATGTAGTACCTTTGGCTTTAATGCATCATAGTGTAGACTTGTCATCTGAATGAAGACCAAGTCATAGTACCTCCTTTTTATTAATGCATTCCTTTCATCCTCCCTCATGATGGTTGCTAGTTCCTCAATGGTCTAGAAAAGCTTGGACCAATTATTGTCTCCTATGTTCAAAGCTACAACATCAAATTTTGTATATTTGAAGAGTGTACCTTCTAAATCTATGGTCAAATAGATATCTATATCTTATTATTTTTTGAGCCACCATTACTGTGAGTTTTGAAAAAATTCTCACTAGTGGTCTACAATTTGCCTTTGAATCAATTTTCTCTTGATCAAATAGTAATTTGAATCTCTCAGGCTTGACTATGGTCAATTTGGGATTTTCTACAAGTCTTTTCCAAGCTTTAATAGCGATGGATTTTGAACATAATTGTGTTTTTGTGACTTAAATTTATTTTGGATCCTCATTTATCCTTTGCCTTTATGTGATCAAAAGATCTTCAACTTTTTCACTTTTTACTGATGTGGCATTATCATGGCACTTATGTGGAATTTTCATGACAATCTGCTCATTAAAAACACATGACTATTACCTTTTAATAAAATATGCTTTGTCTCATTATGTCAAATCATATTACAAATATCAACACTAGCCATTGATATTGATCCCAAGAGTTGAATGCCATTGGTCACTATATATACTTGTCTCTGAGGTCATGCCACTTGGAAGTCCTATAGGCCTCTCAAGATCCGCACCTTGTTATCTTTTCCAATTAGCATGCTTTCACCACATGGTGATTTTGTGCTTTCTTAGAGATCCATCAAAAAATCTTCCCTGGTCTCATGTCATCTAATCATGGTCACCTAAATGAATGTGGGCCATTTGATTATGATCTATGGGATGGGCTGCCATTGGCTGCTTGTTGTTCTTTGGCTATGACCATGGCACTTGTCACTTTCTCACCTTTTTAGAAGTACCATTGAAACTTTGACTTGGCTACACTCCATCATATTGATCCTATCTAAGTGAATACAAGTTGTAGATCTTGAAAATATGAACAATGTTTAAATTAGGGTTAGGATACATAAATAACTTAGGTTAAAGACTTTAGACTATGGTTTTATTTCATGTTAATAAACATGAGATAAAATTTAGGCTAAAATATTTAAGCTAAGATTAGATCATAGTAAAAGGGGACCCCAAATAATAATAAAAGGACTTAACGTAAGGTTTTTTAACCTAAGGTTTTATCATATTAATAAATATGACAAATTTTTAGGGTAAAATTTCTAAGCTAAATTTTATAATACAATCCTACCTTTGTTATATCAAGCCAATAAAATAGACCAAAACATCATGGGATATATAGGGACCAAGCATAAGACTTTAGACTAAGGTTTGGTTAAATGTTTAAAAACATGACTAAATCTTATGATAACATTTAATCTAAGTCTATGGTGTTTACAATTACTCCCATGCAAATTTAAACTTGGTTATAAGGGTCTTGATTCGAAACATTGATTCAAATAGATTCAATTAATCTATTATAGGTCAAACGGTAATGAAAGATTTATTTTAACATTGAAGTACAAAACCCTAAACATGTTTATTTTCCAAATAATACTGGTTCTTAAGCTTGAATTTTGATGGTCTTGTGGATTCCAATGATGATCACATGGATGTCAATGATGGTCATGTGGGCATCAAAATTAAGCTCTCACAATTAACCATAGGGGCTAAATTTTGATGATCTCATGGACATCAATGATAGCCTTATGGGCATCAAATGATGAGTGAAAGAATGTCAAATTTAAGTCTCATGAAATACTATAGGTATTGTAATAACTTTGACTTGATACACATTGTTTGATTGATCTTACTAGATTAAATGCCGGTCATTAATTATGATTTGGGTAGTCAAATGTGGTTGGATACTATAGTCATAAATAGATTAATTAAGATTGATACTATATAGAACTTAGATCAAAGCCTTAGACTAATGTTTTATTTCATATTAATAAATACAAAAAAATTTTAGCCTAAGGTTTTAAGTTAGGTTAGGAACATGATGAAAATGGCCCTATATTTAAAAAAATCATAACACAAGTCATTAGCTTAAGCTTAAAACATGATAAAAATACCCTTTGAATAATATAAGTCCTAGTATAAGACCTTATCTAAAGTTTTTATAAATACAATGAAAACCTTAGAGTAAAGTTTAGGCTAAGCCTAAGTTATAATAATAAAAAAGGACCCTCTTATTTCCTTGCTTCGATCACATGCCATCAGATCTTTGGCATCTTCTCAAATATATGCCATAGATCATGATCCATAGATTTTAATGCCATTAGTTATATGTAATAAATTATTAGACATATTGGGCTCATCTCACATCATTTGATCAACTTTGCTTGATTAAACACATGTTTCTTATCCTCTAAACAAGCACATAGTTTCAGTCAAGGCTCAAAGACATATAAGACTTAGGATAAAGTCTTAAGAATAAGGTCTTGTTTATGTTAATAAACACAAATGGGTCCTTGGGAATAAGACATTAGTCTAAATTTGTAACAATAGGACCATGTGAATAATAAAATTGGACCAAGCTAGGAACATAATAATAGGACCCTGCAAACATTAAATTTAGACCATGCTAAAATAAAAAGGAACAAGAGGCTTGGGAATTAAAGAGACCAAGTATATAATTTTTAGACTAAGGTTAGGTTGTGTTTAAAAAACACAACCAAGATTTAGTATAAAAATTAAGCTTAATTTCATGGCATTTTTTAAAGTGTTCCTGCCAATTTTATTCCCATTGATTTTGAATTTGGTCCAAAAGAACTTGTACTAGGGTTTCCTTAAGGAGGGCTTCTAGAAGCTTTAAAATGGATTTAAATTGAATTTATATATACTAGGGCTATTAAATGGTCAAATTAGGATTAAACCATAAAATTTAAACATATCCCATTCAATAAGGGTTTCATCAAACCTACAACTTGAAACATGAAGAACAAATATTAGCAAATTTAGACAAGGTCAAACCAGAGCCATGAACAAATAAGCCAACCAAGTGAAGGTGTTGATGATCTTCAAATATAGATAATATAAAAACATGTTAATGACACTTTGATCAAGTGAATTTCAATTTTAAGGTACAAATTACATAATTTGACAAAAGGGTCCCCAATTTTTAGAAAGGGGGCTATGTTGAACTCAAAAAATAAAAAATTATATGGGAAACATAACAATGTGTTAGAATTAAGATACTTTGGTTTAAAAAAATAACTAGATTAATTATTCTACTTGATTAATGTCATTATTAAGATCAATTCATGGTTAAATTAAGTTTTGTACCTATAGAATTAGGATCAAACATCAAAACCTAGCCATGTTGTGTGTGTGATTTTGATTTCACTTATTGTTTGCCATGGGATTTAGGTAAAAATGTCCATATTTCATGACTTTAACCATTAATATTTATTTACAACATGTTTGGATATCCATTAAGAACTATTCTTTAGCTTAGGGAAGGCTTGGCCATTGTTCTACTACTAGCCAGGTATCCATAGCCCTAATAAAGATGCCTTTGGTTCCACTCAAGGTCTTGCTCCACTACCAGTTAGGTGTCCATAAACTTGTTGGAGATTACCAAAATCACCTTTGCTTGAAATACTTTTTATTTTTCAAGAATCTTTTATTTTTGTATTTTTTTAGATCATTTTGGCTTTCTAGCAAAGGTTGATAACTAGGTTAGCCAAGTTTAGGGATTTGGTCAAATGTTTGATCATCAGATGATTACCTATGGTCATAATATTTATCCTAGAAAAGGATGTTTTTAAAGCACAAGCATGACTATGTCTTAATAATTTAACCTTTCATCCCATATGTGCAATCCTTTTTAAAACCAAGATTAGATCAAAACAATGTTTAGACCTTATAAAATAATCAAACTATCCATTAGTCCTTACAAGTTTCTCTAGTTGTAACATTAAGCTCATATTATAAACCCATGGTCAACTTATGCTTAAGATTCATACCAACATTTTTGAATTGTAGAGCTCTTGAGTGTTTTAAGTAAACCTTGAGCTAAAGGTTGTCCAAAAGGACTTATTGAGAGAAAGGAACAAATCAGAGAAAGTAAAAACACAAATAAAAAGAATAAAATTAGAAATCAATGAAATAAACAAATATATACAAATGTATGTACAAACAAGGGATAAGATGGAAAAATAAAAGGAAATTATTCTATCCTACCTATGCTAATTATAACTAGTCTTACATTTTACTCCATGAATATCCTAAGGGGAATAGTAGAGAAGTAATGCTTAAGGTACTGCCCATTAGTGGGTAAAGTGAATTTAGTGACTTTTAGGTCTTTCAACTTAAATGTGTTATCTCCAAGTCTCTCAAAAATATGATAGGTTCCTATCCACAAAGGTGTGAACTTCCCATGTTTACCCTTAGGTTCATATGCTTTGTCCCAAAGAATAACTAAGTCTCTTTCCCTAAACACCTTTATCTTAGATAGTTTATCAAACCACCTCTTCACTATGGTTTGGTTCCTTCTAAAATTAGTAAAATCCTCTTCTCATTAATCCTCCATGTGAATAATTTCTAACAATCTTGTGTTTTCTAGTTCTTGGTCCTCTTCCATGTATTTTTGAATGAAATTGCACATTGGTAACTTGAGGGTGATGGGGAAAATGGGATGTTGGTCATACACCAAAACAAATGGTGATTCCTTGAGATCCTACTTGATCCTTATCCTATCTACCTAAAGGGCATATTGATAAGCTTGTGCCACATTCTAGTATTTTTTGGTATAGACTTCTTTATTACCTTCATTAATTTCTTATTATTTGAATTGAATAAGCCATTACCTTAAGGATAATGGTTGGATGAGAAATTAATAATGATATTATTATCATATTCCCATTCAACCATATCAATGGATATAAAAGCTAATCTATTATCACATTCTAGAGAGATTGGTGTTTTAAACCTAGTACATATGTTTTCTTCTAAAAAGGTGATCACTTCTTTGGTGTTGCATTGTTTAGTGGTCGCTACCTCAGTCCATCTAGTGTAGTATTCAGTAGAAGTTAAAACATATTTGTGACCTTCCAATGAATTTGGGTTGATTATCCCCATGAAATCTATTCCCCACTAATCAAAAGGGTTATCTACCATAACTAGCTAGAGTGGCATGGATGCCTTAAGCTCTTTTAAGCTAAAGACTTAACATGAATGACACTACCTTACATTCTTGTGGTTATATTTGAATATCATGGGTAAGTAGTAACCAAATTAAAATATTTTTTGAGTTTTTTTCCTTCTAGATGGGTGTCCACTTCCTAGCTTCTCATGAAAAATGTTCATGATCTCAGTTGCTTCTTCTTTGGATACATATCTCAAGTAAATGCCTTTGAAGTATTTTCTATACAACACTCCATCTTTAGTTAGGTAGTGGGATGAATTTAGTCTTAGGGATCTTCATTTCTCCCTAGTCAACCCTATAGGACAAGTTTCATTGATTAGTATATGAATGATTGGATCATACCAATCATTGGAATAAAAACTTTCTTGTTTAACCAGCATGACATTTAGCTTAGGGTTAGTATTAGCAATCAATTAGATCAAACCTTGGTACCTTACCAATTTTATATTATTTAGTTCAATGCCATATTCTTTCATCATAGACATCCACTTACCTCTCCTTTCTCATATCTCATTCTGACTTAGCATGAGCTTGGTGGTAAGATCTAGTAAGATTACATGCATCTTATTCTTGAGAATGTAGTGCCTAATTTGTTTCACTACCTTAACTAATGTGCATTCTTGTTTATCAATTAAATAATAATTTAACTTAGAATTTTTAAATTTTGTGCTCATGAAATCAATTATATGGTCACATCCATCAATTTTTTGAGTTAAAAGTGTAGCAATAGTATGATCAAAAGCAAAGGAATAAAGGTAAAAGTATCTGAAAAATTATGGGCTTATCAAGATTGAAGCTTATCTGATTGACTCCTTGATGTCCTTAAAATCCTTCTTGGTTTCTTCATTCCAAGTTATTTTGGCATATTTCTTCAACATATCATTAAATGGCTTAACAATTTTTGCAAAGTTAGAAATAAACTTTATTAAAAAATTAATTTTTCTAAAGAATGATTTCATTTCTTTAATACTATTAAGAGGCTCTATTTTTGATATATCATCTACTCTATATAGATCTATAGAGATTACCTCCTTAGTGATAACATGTCCCAATAATTTTCCCTTAGTAGCATAGAAAATAATTTTCATTGGGTTGAGATAAATCCCATACTTTCTACACCTTTCAAATACCTTCTATAAATGCATAATGTGGTCCTCTCTATTCTTAAAGAAAATAGTTAGATCATCCATTTATATAATAATACATTTACCTACCAAACCTTGGAAAGCATGATCCATGGCCCTTTGGAATGTTGCCCCTACATTTCTCATCATAAATGGTATTCTTTTGTAAGCAAATATGCCCCACTTCATAGTAAAATCAGTGTTCATCTTATCTTCTTAATTTACCAACACTTGGTTATACCTTAAAAATCCATCAAGAAAGGACATCATAACAGAACTTGGTCTAGAGAAGGCAAAGAATACTTGTCTTTTTCAAATGATTTATTTACATTACTAAAATCAATGCATAGTATTATTTCAACATTATTTTTCTAGATTGGGACCAAATTGGTGACCTAGGTAAAGTGCCTAATACAATCTTAGCATCTAACAACTTTTTGACTTCTTTGAAAATAATAGGTTCTAAAAAAGGGTTGAAAGGCCTCTACTTTTGTCTTAAAGTTTTAAAATTTCCCTTCAAGGTTATGGTATGAGTGATGACTATTGGATCAAAAATCTTTAAATCAACATAGGATCATGTTATTATGTCATTATAGTTTATTATCAAGTATTTGGGCTTTTCATTTTCAATGTTGGTACATGTCCCAATATTAACTAGTTGAGATTGATCTTGTGGTCTAAGATCAATTGCCTTGTAATCCTTCCCACACACCTTGGGTATTATAGTGTTTTCAACTAGTTTGTCTTGATCAAATAACCTTTCCAAGGTAATCATGCCTTTTGGTATTTTGTTATTACGTAGTTAAATGACTTTGTTATCAAATATGTCATCCTCTTCAAGAGTATTCTCATTGGAATCATCTATAACTTGGGCCTCAAATACTCTTGATTTGGTCATAAATCCAAGATTTGTTGGTCATCATTATAAACCTATATATTTTTTATGTTATTTGGGACCAAAGGACATGGAACTAGCTCAATGCTAAAGTTTTATGAGTCATGGTTTGGCATAAGATTGGTTATAGCTTGGGCAAGTTCATCAAAAACTTTTTTCTCCTCCATAAAGATGGAAACAATATTGAAAGCATTAAAATATTCCTATAAATCCTAGAATTTGAACTTATATGTTGTTAGATATGACAATTCACACTAATATTTACTCCTCACCTGATTGACTACAAGTTCTGAGTCACTATGAACCAAGGTTTATTTAACATTATGCTTAATGGTAAATTGAAATCATAGAATCAAAGCTTCATACTCTTCAAGATTATTTTTGCAAGTAAATTAAAGTCTATAATCAGCTTTTAGTTCTTTCCCAATAGGATTGGTTAGAACAATTCCTACTCTCGATCCAGGTTTACACCTAGCACCATCAGAATGTAATTTCCAAATTCTAGGCAAAGCATGAGAAGTCTTAGAACTATGTGCCTTAGAAATATCAAGAGTATACACTCATAATTCATAATCCATCATATTGATCTCATTAGATTCTAGCATGTTAACCCTTTCATTCATAGCATTATATTCTATGATCAAGTGCTTCATTTGAGGCTCTCTTTCCACTCTGATTTGATTTGGGACTCCTTTCCATGTCAACCACAAATGAGAATAGTCCATGGACATATATCCATTTAGGAATTTTTTCCACTCTCTACTTAAAAATATCCCATAACCATTAGGAATGTCCATCACTTAGATGTCAATGAATTATTAGACTCTAGGCTCAAAGGCAAGCTGCTTATGAACATTTAATAATTCCCTAATTACTTTAACTCTAGACTTATCTAATTGAGTAATAACTATATTATATTTAATAGGATTCAAGCTAAGTTTTTTATAAATACCTACTAGCATGATGTTTATGAATGCACCAGAATATAATAAAAATTATATAAATTCTTACCAAAAATTTTGAAAGTAAGAAGGAAAGGTGGGGATTTTTTTTTAGCTTTATATATAGCAAAATTGGCATTGTCAGTTTTGGGTGGATTCCCAAGTTTTTTTGACAAAGAATCAAATAATAGGTCTCTCTACTTAGTGATCTACATCAAATCATGCAATGTAATGCTAGCCTTAATTTTCTTCATGTCTTCCATAATATTATACCTAGTCCTATTGAAAGAATTAGATGCATCAATACAATGTTTAGAAGTACTTCACTTTGGAGGTTTGGGTTATTATCTACGGTAGTATCTAGAGGAGTGCCAAAGGTTTTTAGAGGTGTTGAAGTAGTCAGGGGCTACTTCTTCTCCCTATTCCTTAGAGGGTAGGTCTTGTTTAGGAACTACTAAAAAGCATGGACTTCTTCAAGAATATCATAAGGTTCATTGTCTTCTTAGAAAGGGAAGTCAAACATCTCCATGAAGGCTTGGTTAGAAGATTTAGATATTGATTTACCTACACCATTATATATATTAGGAACCACTTCAAACGTATCCAAATATTTTTGAAAGGCCTCAAAAGCTATACAAAATTTAATGCAATATATCTCACCATGTCTAGAAGTAAAATGTACTCTATAATAATTAGGTAAAGAAATATCAATATGATTTATATCCATTGTTTTCTTATCATCAGATGACTCATTTTTATTATTGTTATTGTAAATTTAATTATGGAATTTTTTAATGGACCTATTGAACCTTTGGAAATAAGCATTCTTACCTGATCTCTCTACAGTATTACCAACTTGTTTCTACAACTAAAGAAAATTATTTGCTTAACTTTTAGACCATATTTAAGATAGATTCATTTTCATTTTTGGCTGCCTTATAATTATGAACTTGATTATTATTAGTACCAGTGGTTGGTACCAAGGCCTTTTGATCACTAGGGTCAAATCTATTGGTAGTAGTGTTCAAGAATCTCAAGTTTTAGGTAGGATGAGCATGACTTAAGGGTAATTAATTCAAATTTGTGATTTGGTTCAAATCAGGTATGTTCTTATTTTTATTTGGGAAGACATTCAGGGTAGGTAAATGTGGGTTGACATTGGGAATATAGTAAGCCATCTAACCTTAGGTCTACATCTAGTCATTAATAATCAAAAGATCAACATAAGCTAAATATAATGTGTTCATGTGTCCAATAGCTATCTTTATAAATATAAAAGTCATAAGATCTAAGGCATCTTTATATATTTCAAAGGCCAAAGCCTCATCTGGTCTATAAGGAACTATAGTCTTATTGATCATCTTTTGGAACCTAGCATTGAAATATATTATGGGTTCATTTACATCCTTTTTTACTATGGTGAATTGCTGGTACAGGACACAAGGATTGATAATTTTACCAAACTGGTCAATGAAAAAACTGTTAAAATCAACCCAACTTGTAATGTAATTTTTAGGGAGATTTAGAAACCATTCATATGTAGCATATTTAAAAGTGAAAGGAAATAGTCTACATGCTACATCTTCATGAGTGATATTTTATACTCTCAAAGCAACTTTGAATGACTTAATATACTCCTTAATTTTTATAATGTTATTAGGACTAAATATTGGCAAATATTTCTCAAGGTTATAAGGAAGGTTATGTACCACACTTGGCACATTGATATAAGAGCCATTTATCTAAGCCATACCTGGATTGGGATTGAATGTGTGAATACCCCAAATTGGTGAATTTGGCAAGGAATTTAAAATCTTGTGCTTACCTTTATCCTACTTAGCTCTTATATGGACTTCTAATTCAAGTAGAGGTTCCTTAATCTATAAATGTGACCTTGTTCTGATTCTTGGTAATTCTAGCTTGATAATTTCAAATCCTATTTGACATATGATACATCAATCCTATCTTTGTAGATAATAATGATTATAAATTCACATTAAACAAATTTTTCAAAGATTCATATAAAGGATGATAATATTTAATCAAGTCAGCTTAAAGATGTATTTAAATATGTAATTAAGATCGATATTTACACATTTTAAACTCAAATTAACTCAATTAAGTAAATGATCTAAGAATATATTATCAAAATAGCTATTACTAAACTCAAACCTATTGGGTTCACAATTCTAAAGTTGTCTTTACCATAATTCAACATATATCTTCAAAGAATGTCAATCTTTGTCTAAATAAGCACAAATACCAATATTAAAACCATGAAGATCACCAACCTTTACATGATTACACTAAAAGAAACACAAATATGCAAAGAGTAAAGTGATCTTTAAACATAATTCACAAAAACAAGCAAAGATACTACATATCTATAAAGAATCTAACCCTCCTTCTAGTGCTAGTGAATATTGTCCTATTAATGCATAAATATGTATCACAAGGTGTTCACAGTGTTTGAGAAATACTTATTAATTTATAATTCAAAGCATGAGTTGTATTTTGTGATAAGCATGTTATCTATGATAGAATAAAGGCAAAATAAATGACTGTTTCATAATATTTATAATATTTGGTGGTTGGGAGCCATTGTGGCCTATAAATATTTGTAAATAAGAAGATGATCTATGATAATTAAGGTGAATTATGCTCAATTATAATTATAAATCTAAACTAAGATAGACATATACAATGAAGCTTTAATCTAAATTGAATTAGTTAAAAATAAAATAAAAGGAAGGGTAGGGTAGAGAGATTTTTTTTTGCTACTGATCTTCATTCCAAAAATCATGACAAAGTTCAAATATCATCCAAGAATGTACTTAAAACCAATGTATGATATGAAATAGATTAAGATAAAATATTACCACACATCAAAAAAAATTCTTAGGAATGTGAAAAATAATGCAAATAAGAACCAAGCTTACTTTAAAGATTTACCCCTATAAGTAGATAATTGATGCACATATATAAATGCAAATAAAATAAAATGAAGTAAAATAGAGAACCTTTAGTTATCCTAGCATAAGCACAAGTTAAAAATTCTACATTCAAAGGTACCAAGAGTCTATAATAACTATTTTATTAGTGTAGGTTTTTATTTTTCCCTTTTTTTTATTAGGAAAATTGTATTTCTTGTGCTTACATGGAGTTTTCCTACATTTGTGGGATAGGCTAGCTTATGTGGATATGTGTGTCATCGATGTGTCATAGGTGTCATAAGTAACTCCCTTGATAGGAGTTACTTCTCTATTCTTAGCACCTTATCACCACCTTTCATGGAGGAGTTACAGTCTATTCTTGGGGTGCCTTGGCCACCTTTTGTGGAGGAGTTGCTTACGTGCTCTCCTATATGTATTCTTTACTTTGGCCATCTCATGTTAATCATATATTGAGTTTTCTCCTATTTTATCTCGTGCAATTTACTTCTTATATAATTTCAAATTGCTTTAGCATCCATGTGGTGTACACTTGCTTGATTCTATGTGATCACGTCTCCATTGCATTCACATTATCTAGATTCTGGAAACAACTCCGATATGGTATCAGAGCCACTCTGGTAATCATGTGTCTGGTTATGCTATTAGTTTATTTTGAAAATCTTACTTTGATTCTTTAGTAGTTTTTTTGTTTAACTCCATTGCATTTGAGAGTTTTGGTAGAGTTTTTTGAAAACTCATGCAACTCCATACAAAAACTTGTTTAAAAAAATTACTTCTGAGTTAAAATTTACCAAGACATCTTATAGATTTGTTGTGGCTTTAGCAAAGGCAGTAGAATTCCTTTTCTTTTGGTCATTCTATAGGAAAAGATAGATCTCTACAATATGGTTTCTATTCTTGGATGCCACTTTCAGTGTGGTGCATCTAGTAGGATGAGGTGTGTGACTCCAGTAGGGCACAGTCTAGCTCCACAGCCTTATCTCTGTTGTTGTCCTTGCTGAGTTCAATCTTTTTGGGTTTCTAGTGCCTTAAGGCCACAGTGGACACTCTTCTGGTAAAGCATCCTTTCTACAACAATGCCATGCCAAGCAGCAACAATGCCTTCAACAACAGCCATGCCATCAAACCATACGATGTCTAGTGTGTAGCTTTGTAGATTATTCATTTGTTTTTTCTGCAAGCAAAATCTGAACTTTTTTTGGCGCCCCTTCCTTGCTTGGCATCCCATGTGGGCCCTTTGACACTTGGCATCCATAAAATTGTATTTTTTTAAATTTTTTTAGTTAAAAATTGACTTGTCAAAAAAAAAAATCAGTCAATTTGACTGAATATTAAGTTTTTTAGACAATTTGATAATTTGGGGGTTTAGATTTAAACTTGTATCTTTACCTGTCGAAGACAAAGGGTGAGGCCCAGGTTGGCAGGAGGTTAATTCCCCCTCATAAATACATTTAGATTCCTTGCTTTGTGCTAAATCTAATGAGTGGTTGAAAGGCCACTTTCTCTCTCTAAACAGGCATTTTTTAATGTTTTAGTGCTTTTTTTTGCAAAAACACTAGTTTACGGGAAAATTGAACCTTTAATATCTTGCAAACGGTAGCTCAGATTTGGGTGCCATTTTTTGAAAAAGTGTTTGTAATTAAATTCTCCATAGTTGAGGCTTTTTATTTTTTTTAAATGCACTATTTTATAAAGTGCCTAAAATTTGGGTCTCCCAGGATGCATTTTCGGCTGAGTCCAATGTCCTGTTTGCTTATAGTCTTGCACTGATTTCTCTAAGACACATTCTCAGCTAAGCCTGATGTCTTTTGAGCATGCACTTACATATTTGGGGGGGGGGCTCAATATTTTGGTGGGGTGTGATTGCTTTTCACAACTTGCAAATATTTGCTTTCATTCTCCTTTCTACATAATTTCACAACTTGCAATCAACACAACTTCACCTAAATTCAGCTTAAAATGGATTATTTTCAACTTAAACCCCTAACACCCTTCAACTATCATGAATGGAAGGTTAAAATGTCAATCATTCTTAGAATTAAAGGGTTGTATAGGATCACCATGGGTACTGAAGTAGAACCCAACACTGATGCTGAAAAGGTCAAGTGGTACAACCATAGTGATGAAGCCTATGGATTAATGAGCTTGTCTATGTCTCCAGAACATATCTTCCATATAGAAAGCTCCAAGACTCCCAAAGACATATGGGACACCTTATAACTCTTATTTAGGAAGCTTGATGAGATGAGAGGTCATGAGCTCGAAAATGAACTCATAAGTCTAAGTCCTAGAAACTTTGACACCCTACAGGACTTCTTCACTAAGTTTAAGGCCCTTAGATTGAAATTGAAAGAATGCAGGATAGAGAAGAAAGATGATCAAATCATCCTTTCTATTCTCACAAAGTTAGGTCCAAGCTATTCAATCTTTGTCTCCACTTTTCATGCCACAAAAAGTGCCCTTGGCACTACATGGAAAATGCCTTCTTTGGATTCATTCATTGCCGACTTGACTAGGGAGCAAGATAAGCTAATTCAAATGGGCACAATGAAGTCTACTCAACCCCAAGCTTTGATAGCTAGAAATGGTAAGGATAAGACTTCAACAAAGGAGAAGAAGAAAAAGAACAAGGACTAGGAGAAGAAGAAGAAGAAAGAAAACAACAATCCTGCCAAAAACAACACTGAGTCTTCATCCTCCAATGTTAAACCTAAGAAGGAGAAGGTTAAGTGTGCCTATTGTAAAAAGACAAGGCATGATGAACACAAATGCATTAAAAAACAAATAGATCACCTAACTCATCTTCTAGAGAAGCATAACATAGGCGTTCCTGAGTCCATCAAGAAGAATTCATCTACCCAAGATTCTACCAAGGTAAAAGGCAAGAGTAAGGAGAAAGAAAAGGGCAAGGCCCTTGTAGCAACTACATCTTCTACAACATCATGGTTCATTGATTCAGGTGCTTCTCATCACATGGGCTCTTCACTAGTTGAGTTTTCATCTTTAGAGCCTTGTAGCATGACTTTAATTAGTTTGGGTGATGACACATCAATTTCTGTTACAGGGAGAGGGTCAGTTGAAATAGAAGGAGGAACATTCAATAATTTTTTAAGTGTTCTTATCTTTCAACCAATCTCCTATTAGTGTACCAAATCACTCACATTGGTCAGGGCATGAGAGTTGAGTTTTCACCAAATTCAGTGGCTATCAGGGAATTACATAGTGATACTATAGTGGCAGTGGGTAGGGCATATCACCAAGCCAGGTTATAAACCTTCTCACATTTTGCACCATATTCTTCTCTAATAGCATTTTTGACTCATTTAGATGAAGTTAACAAATTGTGGCATGAGTGATTTGGCCACCTTAACTACCGCTACCTTGAACAACTTTGCAAAATGACATGGTCATTAGCTTGCCTCGTGTCTAATTCTCAAAAGGACTTTACGAGGGTGCTCCCTTGGGAAGCATCCCAAAGCAAAATTTGACAAAGGCAAAGCTTGGAGGGCTTCACAACCTTTGGAGTTAGTCCACAGTGATGTATCAGGACCCTTTCCCAAACCATCTTTCACAAGGGCCAAGTACATCCTCATTTTCATTGATGATTTCTCTAGGTACACTTGGATACATTTTATCAAACAAAAATCTAAAGTGTTTGAAAATTTTCTAGACTTTAAGGCTCTTGTTGAGAAATAGAGTGAGAAATACATCAAGGTTCTTTGAATTTATAATGGAGGGTGTATGTCAGCAACAGGTTTGAACAATTTTGCACCATAGAGGGGATTGATTTACAGTGCAAAGTCACTTATAGTCCTTCATAGAATGGGGTTGTAAAATGCAAAAATAGGTTCTTCAAAGAGATGGGCAACTATATGATTCACTCCAAATCCTTAGTACCATAGTACTAGGCTGAAGCCATTAATTGTGCTTGCTACATTCAAAATAGGGTTCCTCACAAAGCTTTAAAAGGGATAACACCCTTTGAAGCTTGGCATAAAAGGAAACCTGGTGTTGAGCACCTTAAGGTTTTTGGATCCCCAGCCATGGCCCACATTCTGAAGAAGAAATGCAAAGCTATGGAATGTTAGTCCAAGCCTTGCATCTTTATAGGATATCCATATGGTATTAAGGGATATCACCTTCTAGATCCAGTTACTTATGGGTTGTTCATTGAGAGAAATGTCCATTTTCAAGAGAGTCTTAGAGACTTAACACTTGACACTTCCTCTCCCTCATCAGATCTACTTCTTCATGATGATTCCTCATCAAATTTAGATCAGCCACAGTAGGTTCTTAAGCCAGAGACATCTTCTTCTTCTTCAAGTTCAGACAGCGAGGATAGTGATGCAGTGTCATCCACCTCTAGTCAGTCAGAGGATGAGGAGTTAGCACCTAACTCACCCACTTTTGGGCCACTTTGGGCTAGATAGACACTTGAGAGTGCTGGCACTTGGGTAGGAGATCTTGTAGATGATAGACATACTAGGTGGGATTTTCAAAGAGATCCACATGCCTTCCTTACTTCAGTTTTAGATCCACAAACTTTTTGATAGGCATCTGGGGTACCTGAGTGGGATAGTGCTATGGAGGAAGAATATTCTTCCTTAATCAAAAATCACACTTAGGATTTGACTTCACTTCTTAAGGGAAGAAAGATGGTTTGATGTAGGTGGATATATTAGACCAAGTTTGTAGCAAATGGGTTGGTTTATAAGTACAAGGTGTAAATGGTCACCAAGGGTTTCTCACAGGTGGCAGGCATTGACTACTTAGAGACCTTTGCACCCATTGCAAAGATGACTTCTATCTGACTCACCTTGGCTATTGCCACAACACATGGTTGGGATGTGTACTAGATGGAAGTGAAGAGTGACTTTCTTCATAGAGACCTAGAGGAGGAGATCTACATGGAGTAGTCGCCAGGATTTGTTCAAGATTCCTCCTTAGTATGCAGACTTAGGAAATCTATCTATGGCCTCAAATAGGACCCTCAGGCTTGGTATTCTAAGATGAATTCCTTCTTTCTCATAGTGGGTTTCACTAGGTGCCATTTTGACCCCAATGTCTACTTCTTACGGTAAGATGATTCGCTCTTGATTTTGGTTCTATATGTTGATGACCTTTTGATCACTGGGAGTTCTTCATCAACTATTGCAGCAGTGAAGGCATCTCTCCAAGATAGATTTGACATGACAGACTTGGGTTTGTTGCACTACTTCCTTGGCATCGAGATCTCATAGTTAGATTTAGGGATTTCTCTTGGAAAACCTAAGTATGCTCTTGATTTATTGTCTCAGTTTCACATGGCTGATTGCAAGCCATCTCTGACTCCCTTTCTATCAAGAGTCAAGCTTGAGGCTGATTGTTTTTCATCATAGGTTGATGCCACTCGGTATCAACAACTTGTTGGTAGTCTCATCTACTTGACTTACACCAGGCTTGACATATCATATATAGTGGGATTTGTCTCTAGATTCATGCAAGAACCTCATGAGCTACATTGGAAAGTAGCTAAGAGGATCTTGCATTACATATAGGGTTCACATAGATACAAGATTCATTACAGATTTGGCATAGAGGTTGACTTGGTTGGATATATAGATTTAGACTGGACTGGCGATTCACAAACTTACAAGTCCACTTTTGGTTACAATTCTTCTCTAGGTTTAGGTTCTATCAGTTGGTCTAACAAGAAGTAGAATGCTATTGCTATATCATCCATAGAGGTCGAGTACAGGGGAGCTGTTAATGTAGCTACTGAGGCTATTTGGCTTTAGGATATTCTTTTTGAGTTTGGTATTCCTATTAGGCAGCCCACCATCATTTATTATGACAGCCAGAGTACCATTTAGATTTGTAGGAATCTAGTTCAGTACTAGCAGATCGAGCACATAGAGATTCACATGCATTTCATTTGGGAGCTTATTCATAGTCAGGTCATTGACTTGATATTTTGCCAATCTTCAGAGTAGGTTTTAGACATCTTCACCAAACCTTTCATTGAGAGCAAGTTCATTCATCTATGAGCTCTTCTTAGGGTGTGATCCACATCTACATTAGTATCATCTTCGCGAGGAGGGGGGGGCACGGGGGTGGGGGGGGCGCACTAGCCTCTTCTTTCTTTTATGTCTCTCTTTTGGGGGGGGGGAGTTTTTTCCTATGGGTTTTCTCCTTTTCTCTATATTATGGGAGATTGCATTTGTACATGGGTACCTCATCAGGCCTAGTTATTGGGACCCATTTTATATTTCCACACTACCCACCTAAGCTGCGCTTATGGGGGGGTATTAGTGTAGGTTTTTATTTTTCCCTATTTTTTAATTAGGGAAATTGTATTTCTTGTGCTTACATGGAGTTTTCCTACATTTGTGGGATAGGCTGGCTCATATGGAGATGTGTGTCATAGATGTGTCATAGGTGTCATAAGAATGTCATAAGTAACTCCCTTGATGGGAGTTACTTCTCTATTCTTAGCACCTTGTCACCACCTTTCATGGAGGAGTTACAGTCTATTCTTGGGGTGCCTTGGCCACCTTTTATGGAGGAGTTACTTACGTGCTCTCATATATGTATTCTTCACTTTGGCCATCTCATGTTAATCAAATATTGAGTTTTCTCCTATTTTGTCTTGTGCAATTTATCTTCTTGTATAATTTCAAACTGCTTTAACATTTATGTGGTGTGCACTTGCTTCATTTCATGTGATCACGTCTCCATTGCATTTGCATTATCTAGATTCTGGCAACAACTCAAATATATTAAAATCTAAAATTTAGAATAGATAAGTGAGAGATAAGCCATATAGAAACTCACACAAACAAAATGAGATAATATTTTCAAAATTCCCTGCTTGCATTTATTTTCTCAAATTTTACACTGGTTTTTAAATAAAAAACTCCCTCTTCCTTTACAATAGAAAATAATCCTTTTATAGAATACAAGGAAGTATGTTGGTTAGTCATCTCAAATTACAAGTGTACAAGTATAAGGATAGTTTTCCCTTTTACCAAAGTTCTAGAATACACTAGACTTTCCAAAATGGACTGACCTATAGGCAAAGGTGCTTACAAGTTGCATATGCCTTTAAAAAATAATATTCTATTTTCACAATATTACAATGATCTACAAAATAGAATATTCCTAATTAACTTTATGGACACTATGTTGAGGTAGTCTCCTTTTACTGTAGGATATTCAATACGTAATGTTTTTTAATGATGAGTTGCAGGTCCACAACTGGTCTCATGAAGAGCTCTTTCTCTTAGATATCTAGGTCCTTGATATTTTTTTAGCCTTCTCTATAGTTTGTTTTATGCCTCTTTCATCTCCCATATTATCTTCAGATGACAAGAGTAGGCCCATGATTCTCTTATGTCATCCCTTATTTTAAATTTCCCTTGGATTCTCACTTATTACATAAATTTAGTATTTCTAATCTTGAACTCCTCATCTATAATAAGGCCTATAGGGCTAAGTGAGGTAGTCTCTTTGATCAGACTATCTAAGATATACAAAATCTTACCCTCTTGATGTTTAAATTCCTCAGTGATGTCTTTCATTTGCTTAGACCAATTATTTAAGGCATTGATCTTGTCCATTAATATGGCCATAGCCATGTTTAGGTGGGCTTGGTTGATTGTCCTAAATTTTGGGACTTGATATTTAGTCAAGGATTTAATCAATTCTTTCACTTGATAACTTACAACCTATCATTATCCAACTTAGCCTATATCCCTATTGCTTTGTTAGCTCACTATATTTTACTTGGCTCTAACTACTTTCAAGGAATTGAAAAAATCAACCATGGTATCTTCAAACTTCTTGAACTAGTCCTCATGGATTGAAAAGATAGATTTTTCTTTTAAATTATTATTCTACTACAAGTTGCCTTTGATGGTATCCTATAACTGAGATGATTGTGCTTGAGTTAATTCAAGCACATTTTCCTCAAAGATGTAGTTTTCACCTAATTTTTTCACTTCAATAGGAGTCAAGCCAACAAATGGTTCCATTTTTTGTTAAGTTAATTTTTCTCCTCTAACCAAGGCTTTCTTCTTAATGACTCTTTAAAATATAGCTATTGTTGGGTCAAACCTAATTCCAACTAATGATTGTGTCACTTTTGGAGGCTCTGGGGTTTCTACTTGTGTGCTTAAAGTTCTATGAATAACCATCTATCTTTTCTTATCTTTATATTTCAATGCCATAATCCAAGGATTGAGTTCATCATGGACAGTGATGTTGACTATTTTAGTGATGGCTCATGATTGGTGTAGAGTAGGAACTTCATGCAACTTGCCATATATGAAATAATCTGGAATGGAAGGGCCATAAATAGGGTTATCTTTAATAAAAAATTAACCTCACTTATGGGATGGGTGAAGGTCACCTTGGGTATCTTTCTCTTCATTGAAACTAAATTTAGCTCAACCTTTCTCTTTAGAATACTAATTGGGACTAAACCCAAAGACAATTCTTCCCTTTTCTATTTCTCCTTAGCTTGAGATTGAGGTTCTTCCATCTATGCTTCCTCAGCCTGAGCCTCTTCTTCATCTAATTGGTATGATTTATACAACATTTTTAGAACATCCTCCATTATTTCCTCAAGATCTAGTATTATTATATCAATCTCCTCAATTGAGGGTCCTAGTTCTTTAGGCTGTGTTGAAGATGATGCCACCTCATATATACTTATTCTTTAGGCCTATATTCAATTTATGTTCTAGGATATTTTGTTTCTATCTGTGATTGTGTTGAAGGCCTAGGAGATGGACCTAGTAAAAAATGGTACTACCTGGGCCCCATCTACCATATGTCATCACTTGGTTTCTAGTCTCTTAACAATCTAGCCTTTGGCTTAGTGTTATGTTTATTCAATCTTGCCAATACTTTAGTGAATGAAGAAGCTCTAGTATACATGTAGTCATAAGGACCAGCATGGTGCTCATAGGTCATAATAATTCCTTTTAACTTTAAATGTTTCATAAATTTATCATTTGGGTCTCACTGTCTCAATCATGCTAGAATCTAAAATAGCTCTTGTGCTTGGAAGTAACTTCCATATTATACCATTGTTGAAACATATTCTAACCAATGGTTAGGGAAAAGGTGTGGAGTAATCCTTTCTTCTTGGTTATATAGAAACCATCTATGCCATTTTATATCTGTAATACAACTTCATGCTCATCTAACTTGTTTGGTACATCGATTGGTAGCCTAAGTGGGGTGAACTAGGTCTTTTCAATATTGATTATAGTGCAATCCAAATATAACCAAATGTCTCTAATGAATTCAACATATTTATTGATTAGAGAATTGACCCTCATCATGAGTATCCTTATAATATCCTCAACCAAGGATGGATAGACATAATCACATATGAATTGTATATGGTCCATGTACTTGAATATATGTAATTTTTAGTAGTATTGAGAGGCTATTTATTTCCCATCAGGTGACCATTATTTAATGCTATGAAATTTAGTGGTATCTATCAGGGCATCCAATAGATATGAAATCATATAAAATTGACCCCTAGTCTTCTTAATTCTAGAGAACTACCTTCTCAAACAAGTGGTGATGACTTTACTAAGGGGAGGGGTTTTCTCTCTTTCAAGCATAAAATAAACTAAAGGCACACAAATTTTATCCACATAAGTGGTGGTTAGATTCCCACATAGCTTGTTCATCAAGGTCATAATCATCCTAATCCCAAGCCTAAATTAGTTAATTAGGTTGTTGCCACTGAGGTCAAAAACTACTTAGTTTCTAGAATAGAGTTAAGAAGTCAAGGTGGTCTTCAAATCATTCTTTTGGCCCACTCATTGATTGTATTTATGTTTACTTAGGGATTTAACAACTTATACTAATTTTAAAATGTTATACGATAAATATATGTAACCTTCCTAACGTTATGTTCATGGACTAACATGCCCTAATCATTTTTACAATCTTTGAAAATAGGAACAATGACATCAATACACTGTAGTACCTCTATCTTTGATGCAACATACTGTAGAGTTGTCATCTAAATAGAGACCAGGTCATGGTACCTCATGTTGATTAACACATTCCTTTCATCCCCCTCATGATGGTTGGTAGCTCTTTAATGGTCCAAAAAGGCTTGGACTAGTTATTGTCTCCCATGTTCAAAGATGCATCATCAAATTTTGTATCTTTGAAGAGTCTACCTTCTAAATCTATGGTCAAATAGAGATTTGTATAATATTGTTTTCAAGTTGCCATGACTATGAGTTTTGAAAAATTTCTCACTAGTGATCTACAGTTTTCCTCTAGATTAGTTTGTACTTACTTTGATGGAAATTTGACTCTCTCAAGCTTGACTATGGTTAATTTGGGATTGAATTAGGGATTTTTTAGATGCTTAAGCTTTTCTACAAGTATTTTTTGAGCTTTAATAGTGATATATTTTGAACTTAAGTGAGTTTTGTGCCTTATATTTCTTTTGGATCCTCATTTATACCTTTGCCTTTCTCTGGTCACAATATCTTCAATTGTCACTTTCCACTAATGTGGTATTATCATGACCCTTATGTGGTGTTTTTGCAGCAAGTTATTCATTATAAAAAACATGACCATTGCCCTTTAGAAAAATTTGATTTATCTTAGTCCATCAGATCATATTTCATGAATTTATTTTGTCCATTAATCTTGATCTTAAGATTCAAACTCCATTGGTCTCTATATATACTTAGATCTGAAGTCATGCCACTTGGCAGTCCCACGGGCCTCCTAAGATTTGCACCTTGTCAAATTTTCCAATTAGTGTGCTTTTTCCATGTGGTGATTTTGTGCTTACTCAAAGCTTTGTCAAAAATTCTTCCTTGCTCTCATGTCATCTAATCATGGTCAATCAAATGAATGTGGGCCATTTCATTATGATCTATGGGATGGGTCACCATTGGCTGCTTATTTTTCTTTCACTACAACCATGACACTTGTCACTTCCTCACATTTTCCAAAGCATTATTGAAACTTTGACTTGGCTAAAATCCATTAGATTGATCCCATTATATTGAACCCAAGTTTTAGATATTGAAAATATGTATAATGTTTAAGTTAGGGTTAGGATACATAAATAACTTATGTTAAAGACTTTAGACTATGGTTTTATTTTGTATTAATAAATATGAGATAAACTTTAGGATAAAATATTTAAGCTAAGCTTATAACATAATAAAAATGGACCCTAAATAATAATAAAATTACTTAACATAAGGTTTTATCATATTAATAAATCCAACAAAACTTTAGGGTAAAATTTCTAAGCTAAGTTTATAATAGGACCCTGCCTTTGTTAGATCAAGCCAATAAAATAAACCAGAAGATCATGGGACATATAGGGACCAAGCATAATATTTTAGACTAAGGTTTTGTTAAATTTTAAAAAATATTAATAAATATTATGATAACATTTAAGCCAAGTCTATGGTGTTTACAATTGTTCCCATGCAAATTTAAACTTAGTTAGAAGGGTCTTGAGTCAAAACATGGCTTCAAATACATCTAATTAATCTATGATAGGTCAAAAGCTAATGAAAGATTTGTTTTAAAATTGAATTACATAACCCTAAGAATGTTTATTTATCTAAATGAAACTAGTTTTTTAGCTCAATTTTTGAAGGTATCATGGATGCTAATGATGGTTGCATGGACATCAATGATGGTCATGTGGGCATCAAAATTAAGATCTCATAATTAACCATAGGGGCTAAAATTTTATGGTATTGTGGAAATAAATTATGAACTCATGGGCATCAAATTATGGGTGTGATAATGTCAAATTTAAGTCCCATGAAATAAAATAGGTCTCATAGGAACTTTGTCTTGATACACATCATTCTATTGATCTTGCCCGAGTAAATGTAGGTCATTAATTATAATCTGAGTAGTGAAAAATGGTTGGCTCCTATAGTCCTAAATGGATTAAGTAAGCTTAGGAATATATATAAATTAGATCAAAGACTTAGACTAATGTTTTATTTTTTATTAATAAATATGAACAAACTTTAACCTAAGGTTTTAAACTAGGTTAGGTACATGATGAAAAGGGCCCTGCATTTAATAAAATCATAACATAAGTCCTTAGCCTAAGATTAAAACATGATAAAAATACCATTTAAATAATATAAGTCCTAGTATAAGACATTATCCTAAGGTTTTATTGTATTAATAAATATAATGAAAACATTAGGGTAAAGTTTAGGCTAAATCTAAGTTATAATAATAAAAATGGGACCCTCTAATTTCCTTTCTTTGATCATACAGCATCGAATATTTGACATCCACTCAAATACGGATCATAGATCATGTTACATGGATTATAATGCCATTGGTTCCATGTATTAAAGTCTTATACAAATCAATCTCATCTCATTCCATCTGATCAACATTGCTCTATTAAATGTGGGTTATTAATCTTGTAAACAAACACATGGTATAAGTAAAGGCTTGGAGACATATAAGACTTAGGGTAAAGTCTTAAGACTAAGGTCTTATTTATGTTAATAAACAAAAAAAATTCCTTAGGACTAAGACATTAGTCTAGTTTGTAACAAGAGGGACCATTTGATTAATAAAGTTGGACCAAGCTAAGAACATAATAAAAGGACCCTACAAACATTAAATTTAGACCATGCTAAAATAAAAAGGAATGAGAGGCTTGAAACTTAAAGAGAAAATGTATATAATTTTTAGACTAAGGTTTGGTTGTGTTTAAAAAAAAAAACCAAGCCCTAGTATAAAAATTAATCTTAATTTCACGGCATTTTTTAAAGTGTTCCCACCAATTTTATTCCTACTAATTTTGAATTTGGTCTGAAAGAAATTGTGCTAGGGTTTCTTCAAGGAGGGCTTCCATAAGCTTTAAACATGGATTTAACTTGAATTTATATATAAAAGGGCTAGTAAAAGGCCAAATTAGGATTCAAACATAATATTTAGACACAACCCATTCAAGAAGGGTTTCATCAAACTTGCAACTTGAAACATGAAGAAAAAATATTAATAAATTTAGACAAGGTCAAACCAAAGCCATGAAAAAATAATCCAATCAAGTGAGGGTATGGATTATATTCAAATATAAATAATATGCAAACATATTAATGACACTCTGAACAAGTGAATTTCAATTTTATGGTATAAATTACATAATTTGACACAAGGGTCCCCAATTTTTAAAAATGAGGGTATGTTGACCTCAAAAAAACCTATCATTGAGTGCAATGTGGTCTTTTTGGTATAGTATCAATAGGAACATGTTTATGTGCCCCATATATTTAAATGTGGTGTGTATTAGATGAGGATTATGGGGAACCCACTATGGATCTCTGATGTAAAAGTCTCTCAAGTACTGGTCATTGAGTAAAGATGATTATTTGTTGCTTACCCTTTTGTGGATAATTTACCTTAGTAGGTGTGATAACTAAATGTCTGGGTAAAAATTATCTTGTTCAAGTGGATGTTCATATGGAATTCTATAAACTATACTTACTTTATTGGCATGAATGTATTTGACACACCCATGCACTATATAAGGTATTGATCAAAGTGTATGTATCCAAGTTCATCCTAATAACATATAAAATACACTTGTGGAAGGTATAACTGATAAGGTATTAACCAAATGTGTGGGACCCACATATAAGGGTAAGTCAGACTCACTAAGAACCTATTGTGAGGTCCCATAAATTCTTTAACAATTCTAGTCAAAGGGTGTAAATCATGATTGGTATAACCTAAATGTTTAAGTAATGTCATGGTACAAACATTCTCACTTTCACAATTATCAATCATAACATTATATATGTGTTGGTGATAAAGATGTGCTCTAATAAATAAGGATTGAATATCTAAGTCATCATCCATAATCTCACTTTAATAAAAAATAATAGAGGGTTTTTGAACCATGGGAGGTGTATGGTATGTATAACTACCAATAATTTCATCTAATGGATGCATGTAATGTGATGGATGAGGATGCCCATGATAGGCCATTTTTACCATTGTAACCTTCTTATAATGGTCTTGTAAAGGATTGTTAAATATTTTTTCTGATGATCAATAGGTTTTGAACCTAACTCCTTTAGAGGATAGTAAATGTAATCTTTTGGTCATCAATGAGGTCTTTGATCTTATGATTCAAGGTAAAAAAATTATTTATATAATGCCCAGGGCCTTAATGATAGTTACAATAAGCATCTATCATTTCCTTTGTGTATAGGTTTTATCATATCAGCCTTTATAGAGATATGAGGTGACACTCTATAATATATAGATGTAATGAAGTGGGAGACTCAAGTAAGAATGTAAATTGTCTCCTTGGTGTATTAGATAAGATAATATGATTAAGTTATTGTGACACCACATTAACCATGGTAGTTGTTTCCTTTTTAGGTTCAGGAGGTTTTACCTTATAAATTGGTTTGATAGTAAAATTGGTATTAGATGTATATGTAGTATGTTGTTTATCACATACTTAAGTTTATCAAATGAGATAAGTTTCATTTCATGATCATAAACAATGTGGCATAAGTCATTAAAATATTTGAACTTTTTGAAAATAATGGACACGTGTAATGGGGAAAGCAAAATTTGCTTGAAAATGTCTTGAAAATATTTATCCACCATTAGATTGGTAATTTTAGCTAACATTATCTTGTACCTTAAGACATATTCATTGATAAATTCATTGGTTCCTTGTTCTATTTTTGTAATTTGGTCATAGGAAACCTTTTCAATGATATTGAAGATCTTAAATAGGTTTAATTGTATTTAATAATTGAGTTGGTTAATCATAAAACCACCTAAAATAATAGTCTTGTCAATTCCTTGGAAATATTTTGGTCAACATTTTATCATTGGAGGCAAAATAAATGCATGCCACATGGAAAGATTGAATATTTTGTTCAAGATCACCCTTTCCATTAAAATATGTGAACATAGGTTCAAAAAAAAACCAAATGGCAAATGGTGACAATTTATTTTAGGTGTAAAAGGATTATGAAACACCTCTTGTGAATCAATAGTTGTTTCATTAAAATTGTGTCTATTTAAAGTATAAAGAAAAATAGAGAAGAAGGATATGGATAAGTGATTAGAATGAACCTAGATTGGTATGTGCACTGTATCCAGACTTTGTGAGCACTCTTCTTTGGCTAGGGAGGACTACCTGTAGGTAAGAAAGCACTACCACAAAAATATTTGTTAGTAGATATATGAGTGGGATACCAAGATATGCACTTGTTTCAGAAAGTGTCAAACTTATTTAGGAATGACAACCCACTTTAAAGAAACAAAAGAGTAATAAATAGCAAAGAGAGGAAACGAGAGAGTAAAAGAGAGATATGTTACCATTGTTCATAACCTGAGTGCAATAGATAGTAATAGAGTGTAGGTGGTATTTTTAGTTTGTATTTTGGAAGTCATCTGGGTAGGTTTTACAGAGGTTACTAAAAATCCATAGTTGCCAATGTCGGTTAGGCTACCGAGGTCAGTGAGCAAGTGTGATCGATATCGGTTGGGTGACTAATGTTGGTAGGGGCAATAATTTCCTAAGAACTTGTAAAAGGCTTTTTTGGGTATAGGAAATGGTTTTGGTCAGGTCTAGAATGTTGGGGAGAGTTGTGTGTGAGAGAGAGTATTATTTGGATGGGTTTGGTTAGAGGTTTGGTGTGTTGGAAGAAGGGGAAATAAGTGGGGAAGATTTATAATTCCTTCACAAGGGTTTGGTCAGGTATGCATAAAATAATCAACAATAGATATAAGGTGATTATAAAGTAACTACGTAAAGACTTATAGAATATGTGATGTACTTATCTGAAGAGGTGATATAATAAGTGTCAAATGGATGGCTCCTATAAGGCTTTCCAAACCAATTCCTTGAATAGAGAAAATAAGTGTGTGTTGCTAGTTCTCAAGAACTTGGTTCCTAGTCTGGATTAACTTTTGCAAGGTAATAGTAAGCCAAGATGTGGAAAGTTGGATGCCAAAAGCCTGTATGTGAATAAAATGAGTTTTATTGATTTTTATTGACCTAAAAATTAGTTTGGAGTTTGGCTTAAGTAACCAACATTGGTGATCCCACCGATGTCAGTGATGGATTGATCGATGTCAGTGGCATTTGAATAGGTAAAAGGGCTATTTTTAGCCTATTTTTTGTTCTTTCTCATGCCAAGTGTGGTATCTATTAGGAAATGGTAGAAATGGGAGGTTAAGAAGGACTTAGTTGTTTAGGAATTTATTTTTAGGGTAAGAACAAGTCATGGGTAGTTAGGATAAGGAGACTAAGTCTTGAGGTGACTCAAAGGATAAGAATTAGTCTTAGGATGAGGTGGTTAGCTAAGGTGGCATAAGTGGTTTTTAATTACCTTAATTAAATATTTTAAATTAATTAAATGTGTGATGGGTAAAAGCATGGGTTAGGAAGGCTAATTATTATTATTAAAAAGGGGCTCAAGGGGGGTTTTGGCATAGGGAGTTATGCACATGTGTGACATAATTTTAGTGTCTACATTTACCCCTTTTTGTCTTGTAATTTGTATTGATAAGTTGTGTTGGTTGAATATTTTTTCGATCAACATACTGATAAACAAAATAGGTTTGATCAGCTAAAGTAAGAAGATTAGTCATCCAAATGTGTAGGTTTACCACATCAGAAGGGGGCTGATCTCTCCTCTCATCAAGGGGAGGTTCCCTATATATATATATATATATGTATGTATGTATGTATATAATAATACTCAAGGGTAGGACAAACCATCCATCTCTCTTTTTTCAGAGATGATGCATGCGGATCAAAGGAAAAACTCAAGGGAAATGACAGAAAGCACTCCTCTTATTTTAGAATTACTACTCAACAAACCACAAGAATACTCCTAGTAGTAAATGCAAAGTGTAACCAAGGACGTAGTAACTAGCAAATCGAGATGTAGCACAAATTCTCCACCTGAATTGCTCAAGAGTGAGATATGAAGGACAATGAGGGCACAAAGTCGTCCCAAGGTCCTTTACACATAAATGAAAAGAAAACACACTGAAAGGTAATTATGGGGGCACCAAGTCTCTCCACAGTTGACTTTAAGACACCTTCCTGACTACTGTCACTAATTTTGCTTGTTGAATTAAATGAATAGAAGATATATTAAGGAAAAAGACATAAGAATAGTTTCCTCAAAAAAAAAGATATCATAGCACAAAGTCTAAAAAATCACTTGTTTTCTTATGCCAATAACAAAATATGATCAACAATCTGAGCTCAAAGTCTTAGTAATGCCTTTCAATTTGGGCAGAGTTTCATATTAATTGTCAAAAAGAGATACATTTACAATAAAAGAGAGTCCTTTATATAGCGTCTTCAAGAAGGACTCAAGAATAGTAACACATTATGTTGCATTAAAAACTATTAGGAAGGTAGGCTAGAAATTAGGGGCATTTACCCATTTGCTTTTCTCAATGCATAGAAACAAGTCATGCTATTAAAAGTTTGTATCTTTCAATATCCACCTGGTGATCTGATCCTTCTTCATAGTTCCTCCTTTTCTAGTTAAGTAAATTGGGTCCTTGATTCAATTTGATGTTTTGTTCCTTCCTCGCTTCCTACTGGTCTTGGCCTTAAAGCCTGTGAATGCATTTGGGTCTATAGATTACAAGGATCAATAGATATTTTATGAGCTTTAAAATTGATGTTCATGCACTCATCACTGTGTTTTTAATGGCTAGTTCATTGTCTTGAATTTGATGTCTTTGAGTACGTCACCCCTTGATCTTTCTTTGGCTTTTCTATTTGGCACTCTCCTGAAAATAACTTGCCCTTTTAGGCCTTAAGAAATGATCTATTTTGGGTCAGGAAGAGCCCCTAGCAAGGGTATCTTCCCTTCAAGTGGTCTTTAGATGGCCTTCGGGCTTTGGCAGTCTCTCACAGACATTTCCTATGGACAATTCCTACGGGCATTTTCCTCAAGCTTTTTTGTAGGCATTTTCCCCTGGCTTTCTCCATGGGCATTTTCTCATGGACAAAAAGTCCATGGAAATTTCTTGTGGACAAAAAGTTCATGGAATTGTTTCAATCACTTGTCTTTGCTTCTTTGGAAATTTCTTCAGGCTTTCTACCCATAGCTACTTTCCTGAATTCCTTCAGACTTTTTGTCTAAAGGAATTCCTTTAGACAAAAATTCAGAAGGAATTGCTTCTTGCCTTAGTATTTTTTGAATTCCTTAAACAAAAATCTAAAAGAATTACCTTTGTGGCCTTCTTTGAAAATAACCCTTTTGGAGGGTGCTTTTGTCAACCAAGTGCCCTCCGCAAGGGCACTTGTCCTTCGGGAGGCTTCTTTGAATTTTTGCGTTGAACCACTCCTTTAAACCAAGCCGATGAACCAAGGTGATGAACCAACTGTTGAACCATTTGATTGAACCAAAGTATTGAACCGCTTAGTTGAACCAAACATTAAACCAATCCGTTGAACCACTCCATTGAATCAAGTCTTTGAACCAAGCAAATGAAGTAAAGCATTGAACTGAGCAAGTGAACCAAAGCATTAAATTGCTTGGTTGAACCAAATGTTGAACCAAGCGGATGAACCAAGATTTGAACCAAAATGGTTCAAGCTGATGAACCAATTGAATGAACTGAAGCATTAAACCAACCATTGAACCAAGCTTTGGTTCAACGGTTTAAACAAAGCTTTTGAACCAACTGATGAACCATTTGATTGAACCAAAGTGATGAACTTTTGCCAATTGAACTTCACAGTTGTGTTGAGAGCTTTTGAACCTATTAAACCAAATGCATTGAACTTGCTATTGATGCTTGCCAATGAACATTTTTTATTAAACCAAGGCACTAAACCAATACCAAAAATGACCAAGTGTTGGAAACTTATTCTTTTGATTGAACCCACCTACAGAAGCCTTTGAACCTGTAGAAATGAACCTACCTATAGAGTCTGTAGATTCCTAAGAAGCTTGAAAAAATAAGGAATTTGAATGTCTAGGATAAATTTTAGAAAGGGAAGAGATAATTTTGGTCTGTAGGACCAAGTTCAAATGTTGTCCCAAAAATGAGTGATATTTTTGGGGGACAAGTTGTAAGACAAAAACAAGAGTTATATGCTCCAAGTATTAGATGAGGTATCCCCCCTCAAAATAGGAACCGACAGAGGAGAAACCAAAATTGGGTATCAGTTTGATAAGAAGTGAATTATGTGAGTGGATGAGAATGTGGTATCACTACTTGCACGTATACTACTACAAGATATAGTTGACAAAATCAAGAATAGGTAAGGTGGAGAAGGACTCGGATAGAAATAAGCAAATCATAGTTTATAAGTGATAGATGATAAGGTGAAAATAATCAAAGTTGTAGCTCTAATGGTCCATGTATGCCAGGTACTGAGGTAGGAAGTGCCCCTAGGAAACATAAAAGGTTACAGGTGATAGGACTAGTTTTGTTACCATCTAAAACACCTAATATATATACATGTGTACAATAACTAACTATAGTGAGATAACATAAGTGGTCAAGATAAGTAATGTGAGGTTGGTTTAAAAGGGTCAATGATCAAGGAGATATTCATGATCTCTAGTCAAAGTCATCATGGGTGGATATTTAAGTACTCTTCAAGGGTGGTTATCATGGTTGGGGAGATATATGTGATCTCCAGGTTGGTTGTCATGGTTAGGGAGATATACATGATCTCTAAGTTGCTCTAGATTAGGGGTAGCATCCAAAGGGTTGTGGTTATTGGTGGAAACTATAATTCAAGGGTACCAATGTTGATTATGTCACTGATGTTGGTAGGAAATAGTGCCAACATCGATGGCTTAGGTTAAGGATATAGACATTGGTGGGTAACTAAACTCAATAAAAAGGGGTTTGGTAGCCCACCATAACTCATTTATAACATTTGATTGGAGAGAAAAAGAGCTTTGAGTGTTGGTGAGATGGTAGAGCTAGGAGGGGATGTAGTTGGAGGCATACCACCATAAGTGCCAGCTATTCTAGCCTTAAGGAGATGGATAGATGAGGTAAGATCGCTTTCAAGTTGATTTTGAATTCAAGTTTGTTAATTTGATATTTTAGGCTAAATTTGAAGTTTGTGGGGAAAGAATGATATTAGAGGGGTATAAAATGAGGTGAGGGTAGGTTTAGATGAATTTGGGAGGGGTTTGGGGGTAGTTTTAGGTTAAAATTTAAAGTTGGGAGATGGTTTATTTGGCCTTAGGGCTGAACTAGTCATCGATGTCAGTGAGGTCCATTGATGTTGGCCAAAATAGTGTTGATGTTGGTGGGGTTTGCTAACATCAACTGATACAAATTACTGATGTTGGCATACAAAACTAATTTTGATGACCTTGAAGAACCCACAATAAGATAAAAGGTCAATTTTGGATCCCTAATTGAAGTAGTCAATGAGCCTAATGGCCAAGCTAGCCTCAAAAGACCCCATGTTGATTGAGTGCTACCTCTATATCCTAGTTGAGGGCCTCAAGCCAATGTAGTTCTCTTAGTGCATAGGGAAAACAATATAAGGTATGGTTAAAAGTGTGTTAGGAGAAATAGTTAAGAAAAGATAGGTTGAAATAGGTCAAGGGACCTAAAGCTTAAAAGATAGGTCATATGGTAAAAGGTTAGGGATATAAGCTATGAGGCCTAGAGTTGTGATAGGAAGTTGAGCCTAGGGTGGAGAGAGAGCCAGTGAGGCTTAGGATGGAGATGGGAGAGCAAGTTAGATAGTTAGGTGGGTATATGGCTAAGCTAACCTTAGAAGAGCCCTTATTGACTGAGTGTTACCTACATAACCTAATTGAGGGCCTCACACTAGTGTATTTCTCTAAAAGAGAAGGGAAAAAAGTGGTGGTAGGTTACATTAGAAAGTATGTGATTTGAGGGGTGTATGTATGGATGCAAGCTAGGTAGGAGTTGACACTATGGGATTGCCTACCTATGTTACTGATGTGGATGAGGAGGGATGTCACCCTAGATGAGTGAGAGCACATGTTAGCTATAAGTTTAGGGGGAGTGTGATGATATTGTAGAGTTGCATGGGATGTGAGTTTGATGATAGCATTGATCAAGAGGTTGGATCACACCACCAACACCTTCCATTTTCTAACTAAAGAGTTGATAGTGACACAAGAGGATGTGTATAGGATTTTATGATTGCCACTCCAAGGTGAGGAGCTCTTCTAATGTTTGAGAGAGGAGCATGATATTCACATGGTGAAATTATTTGGAGAGCATGTTGGCAAGGTGACCTATCACTCAATGAGCTTTACTTATGAGCCACTGTACACTGCTGATGAGGAGAAACATTAGTTATTCATCTTGATGATGATAGGGATTATAGTGTATGCATTATTGGATGTAGATGGTGGGAGATTTCCTATTTTGTTTATAGGTGTTTTGATAGAGATGGTTAAACAATGGATCATATTCACATGGGGAATATATTTTTTGGCATAGTTATATAGAGAGTTATATGGGTTGAAACTGTGATGATGATATAGTTTATGTGTTGAACATTTACTCCATTATTTGTCATATGATAATATCATGGTGACATGACCATTGGGGTTGCCTACCATAATTATAACTAGTTTTAGGGTTGGTTTTAGATGATAGAGAGATGGTATGGCCCAGACCTGAGTAGATGGCATAGTATGAGATATTGATCATTATAGGCACATGATAGAGGGATTAATCCCTATAGATATTATTTGGAGACCCTAATTGACATAACCTATATTTAGAGGATAGGTAGAGTAGCTTATTGGTTTAGAGAGCACATTATGGGTCAGAGGGAGATGAGCTAGTGAGCTAGAGATGATACTCATGGCATGGGTCAGGAGATAATTTGGATTGTTATAGGATGTACCTCCTACCTTCCCTAAATATAGGAGGGATGATATAAAGGAAACCCTACTCTTTCTCTAGGAGATAGATGGGCTATATTTTAAGGAGCTACTAACAAGGCTAGGTGTAGTAGATCTTGGATGCATAGTGATGTATCTTGGATGGTGGATAGGTTTGCATCTCACAATTCAAGTTAGAAGGCCACCACTAGATTTATAGGGAGTAATGAGAGAGATATGAAGCCATATAGGATCAAGATGAAACAATATAGGCATATGATGTAGCAGTATAGGTCTGAGATGTGGTAGTGTAGGCTTGAGATGTAGCTTAGGCACATGTATTGGTTTTACAAGGATAGGTGGTGACATTATTGGGCTAAGTCAGGGTATTACAAGGTCAAGTTACTACACTGATAGTAGAGAGGGATAGTTTGAGAGTAGCAGGTCAAGCTACTCTTCCTCCTCCACCATAGAGACCAGTACAGGGGCCTTCAGTAGGTGTGATGGGACTACCATAGAATATATCTATAGTAAGGTATAAAGTGCCCTTGATGAGATTGATTATTATGAGAGGGCCATCATGAAGTTCCCATAGATTTAGAGGTATTTTGAGTTTAGAGAGTAGGAGAAATTAGTGACACGTGTTATAGCTTCTAGCTCATGCAGATGCAGATAGGCAGAGAGTGGTGATGACACTGCTTCTTCATGACCACATGTATAACCTTGAGGATTTTGAATACTAGATTTTGTTATTGTTATATATGTTGTATACACACTAGCCTATGAGCCAAAGATTAGAGATGTATTATTTTGAGGGAGAGATAATTTTTTTATGATCTATTAATGTCCATTCATGTTGAGCATGTGTGTGTGTGTGTGTGTGTGTGTGTGTGTGTGTGTGTGTGTGTGTGTGTGTGTGTGTGTGTGTGTGTGTGTGTGTGTGTGTGTGTGTGTGTGTGTGTGTGTGTGTGTGTGTGATGTGTTATTATGATTTTGAGATGTGTTTATTGTGATAGTGATGATGATGTTGATGTGGATGGTTATATTATGTTAATTTTGAGCATGTTAGTTGAGTTAGACTAGAATTTCCCATATGTGTGATGGTTGATGCATAGTTGATTTGTTAACTTCATCTTAGTATTTTTCCATATTTGTGATGGTGTATGCTTAAAATGGATAGGCTATTTATGTTATTATTTGTATGAATTTTTCATCTTAGTAGAGAGATCAACATGTGATTGGGATGGGGAATAAAGAGGTAAAATGCCCATTTACTAGCAAAAACCATAATCATAACATAAATAGGATCAAGATTATGAGCCTCTTTTATGTTTTGCATCATTTGACCATTTTATTTGTTAGACAAGCATCATGTTTACCTTTTGTTAAGTGAGTTCAAAGTCCCTTGAAAGAGTATTAGGGGAAAAGGGTAAAATGAGTGAAAGTATTTGGGTAGCATAACCTTTGAAGTGGGGATGATATGCCCCTAGTATGGGTGACTCAAGAGCTACTATAGGCAAGTCCATGACTTAAATAATTTTTTTTGGGTGTAAACTAATCAATGTGGGAAGCCTACAATGAGAATTTTTTTGTGTTGAGGCTGTATGAAGCTAATCAATATGAGAATATTTTTGTTCCCTTGATAACAAAGCTTGGTCTAGCTGTCCTTCAAGGGAGTGGTATAAGGATTTGTTTTTGAGTTTAAATATCTATCCTTCAAGGGAGAAATATATTGATAGTATCAAATAGAAGGTACATAATTGTCCTTGAAGGGAGTATTCTATATTGAGAATCATTACCTGATAGATTATAACTTGTCTACATATCCCATTTGTTTTTTACTTTTAGTCATGGACAAGACTATAGAGGCTTAGGGGTTTTCCACTTTGAGGGAAAAACCATAGAACTCATATGTTAATTAGGTGTGTAGGATTAATGGTTAAGAGGAAAGAAGATGAATTTAATAGGGGTGCTCAAGGGATGAGATCAAGTTAAACACAAAGTGAAGTGTCACTTTATTAAAAAAAGAATGGTTATAGGTGTAAGGTATCTAAAGAATCAGGTTTTGTCTTTCCTTCAAGAGAAGACAAATGATAAGTTCCTAAGCCATACTTGTGAGTTATGATGTAGGGTCTAAGCCAATTAGGAAGAAACTTACCCCATTTTATTTTCTCCATGTTCATCACATGTTGATTTTCTTTTAAGATGAGATCTCCAATATTAAAATCTCACTCCTTGAGGTTTTTATTGTAAGCACGTTTGATACACTCTTGATAGATTTGGAGGTGGTTGAGGGCTATGAGATGGTGCTCATCAGGCAAATTTAGTTGAGCCAAATTTTCCTGGTGAAAATCATCATTAGTAAGTATGTCTTTTATATAAATGCAAAGATAAGGAATATAAACCTCAAGAGGCAAAATAGCCTCCATCACATAGACCAAGGAGAAAGGCATAACACCTATAAGGGTTTGAATGCTAGTACGATAAACCCATAAAGCAAAGGGAATCTATGTGTGCCAATCCTTTCCCATATCATTGACTTCCTTCATGAAAATTTTGGTTAATGTTTTATTAGAAGCTTCTACCTATCCATTTGCTTGTGGATAATACAGTGATGAGAAGCTTAAATATGATTTCAAAGGTATCACAAAGACTTTGGATAGTCTTATTTTTGAAAAAAATTCCATTATCTATTATAATTTTATGTGGGACACCAAAATGATAGATGATGTGATGGTTGATAAAGTTAATAATTTTTCTAGCCTTAATGGAGATGAGAGGAATGGCCTTGACCCACTTGGTGAAGTATTCAGTGGTTGTAATGATAGAATGGTGATAAAGGGATGAATGAGGGTTAATCTCATTGATTAGATCCAAGCCCATTGGTATAAGGGCTAGAAGTCTTTGGCAAATTATAATGAATGACTTGGAATGTGAAAGAGGTTATCATGTTGTTGACATTTGACGTAATGTTGAATGTAATCACCACAGTCTTGATAGAGTATTGCCCAATAATAGTCGAGTTAAAGGATATGCTTGGCAACTATGTGACCATTGAAATGTTCACCACAAATCATGTCTTGGACTTCCTTAATAGTGAAAGGAGTCTTAGTACTAATGAGGCATCTAAGGAGGAGGCCATCAAAACCTCTCTTGTAGAGAAGTCCCCCTAGCATAGTGTAACAAGTGGAATTTTTTATGAATACAGGTCTCCCATTATTGGAGATATCAGAAGGGGTAATAGAAAAAGAAAGATAATCCATGAGTTGTTTGTACCATAAGTCATGTGGGTTGTATGTTACATTTTTGATAAAAATGATGTTAGTTGATACATAGGAGAATAATGTTAAGTGATGCACATTGACAAATTTTTGAGGAAGAGGGTGAAGAGGGTATGTGTGAATCAAGTGAAGCCATTGTGTTAGCAAACTTGTTTGTAGATTGAGGAATAGTTTGTAAGAGATAGGAGTCAAATGATCCCAATAGCATATCTACATGATGTTTATACCACTTCAAATTTTTTTTTGGCATAGGTAGGAATGATTAACCACTAGTTGAGAATCACTAAAAATGGTTATTGATTTGATACCCAAGTAGATAGCCATTTGAAGCCTTAAGATCAAAGCCTCATATTCAGCCATATTTTTAGTACATTCAAAATCTATCTTAAATGATAAAGGCATAGTCTCACCATCTAGAGGAATAATAATTACCCCCACACCCCCACCATATTGACATTTAGACCTATCAAAGAAAATCATCATTTGATAGGAGATGTCATCAATAGAGAGCATTATGATGGATTCATTAGGGAATTTGAGGTTTGAAGGTTGGTTGTTAGGTAAAGGGGTAGCAACTAACTGGTCAGTGATTGTTTGCCCCTTGATAGACTTTTGTTGAATTAAATCTAAGTCAAATTCAGCAAGGAGCATGAGTCATTGAGCTACATGTTGGTTGTGATATGGCTTAGAATGCATGTATTTGAGGGGATTAATATGGGTGACCATGTAGGTTTTGTCATTTAAGAGGTAATGGTAGAGTGTGGAGGCTGAAAAAGAAAATGTGAGGCAAAGCTTTTTGGTATGGGTATATCAAGTCTCATAATCAATAAATGTGTGGCTTATGTAGTAAACCACTGTTCTCAATGGTGATCATCTTGATGTGCAATCATAACACCTAGAAAATGGTTTGTTGTAGAGATGTAAAGTTAGAAAGGTTGATTTTCTTTAGGTGGAATAAGAACTAGTGGGGAAAGAAGATACTATTTGAGTGCATCAAAATCTTCTTGGTAATCTATATTCCAATGGAAGGAGATATATTTTTTAAGGAGATGGTGAAAGGGTTGGTAATGATCTAACAATTGGGAGATGAAGTGGATTTTGAGAATCGTCAAGTGATCTTGGTAAAGTTTAGACTTTCTGAGTAAGTCATCCATGTAGTCTTCCATAATTTTATGTAGGAGATCATGGAAGATGTAATTCATATCACATTGGTAGGTGGCACCAACATTCTTTAGACCAAAAGGTATGACCCGATAATAAAAATTCCCCCATGGGGTAATGAAAGTTGTCTTATGTTGATCTTCAGGAGCAAACCAGATTTGATTATATCCAAAGAACTCATCCATAAGTGATAGCATCTCATGGCCAACTGTTAGATCAACAAGTTGGTCAATACTTGGTAATGGGAAGTTATTTTTTGAACAAGCAATGTTTAGGTCATAGTAGTCAGTGTAAATTTGGATTCCTTTGGTCACTTTTGTGATAGGAAAAATATTAGAACCCCATTATGGGTAGTTTATGGGTTGAATAAAGTTAATAGAAAGGAGGCATTAGAGCTCTTCTTTGACAAGGAGAGTAATATGAGGATGAATTTTTTGAAGCTTCTGCTTAATAGGTTTAGCATTTTGATTAGTGATAATGTTATGGGTGATAATTAAGGGGTCAATACCAGGCATGTCATTATAAGACCAAGTGATGGATTTTCTATGGTTATTAATAAATGTGGCATAATTAGCTTACTCAGAGGAATCCAAAGATTGGCCAATCTTGAGGATGCAAGGGTTATCATGAGAGGGAAATTTGATGTCAATGGTTGATTCATTTAACATAGCTTTTGTTTCAAATGGGAGTGATCATTGGATATAAGAATTATCTACACCCATGTATGTGAGAATAGCATCATCATCTTGACATTGGAAAGTTTTAATAATGGGAGAGTTTTCATCAATCATTTCAAGATGAATGAGAGGAAGGGACCTTATTTCCTTATCTTAGTGATAGGTGAGAGGCCCCAAATGGATGGCGTTTGTTGAAAAAATATTAGGAGGTATAGATACCTCAAATTCTATAGGTGATGGTGGAGAAGAAGGTGGAGAAGGAGAGAATGGCTCTTCAATAATTGGTACATGGGAAGTTTTGGTGAGTTTAGTTGGTTCATCATAACCCACTCCATGCCTCTTTTTGGCATTTTCAATGGTTTTGATATTGGGATATTTAATGGGCATATGAACACCCTGCTCGTAATGATCCAAACTAAATCCTTTATATGCACACCTATAAATATAGGTATGAGTGAAACTAGGCTTTCTAAATAACTAGAAGTCATAGATAAATGGTTGTGGTGAAGAGGATAGATTTTTGACAATGGGAGCCCAATCAATTCCCCCATATGTGAAATGAGTTTGAAGGTTAGGGGTCCCATAAGGGATGACCATACCAATACAGGGATCATAATTTGGGTGCATATGAAGATTTACATACTCTTTTGGAGTATGGAACATGTTGATCATCAACAAATGATATTCTCTGAGTGATAAAAATTTAAAAGTTTCCTCCATGGGATCTTTGTTAGGAATTTGTGTTGATAGTATCTGTGTAATCAGGGTAGTGGAACTTGTAGAAGCTTCAAAAGTATCATGCAAAGAAGATGATGTATTTATTGGAATGAGAACATCACTGAGACTATAATTCATGTTGCATGTTTTAAATAGAGGTGGGTTGATGGGTATAACATGCACTTTCCCATTGTGCTCAAACTTGACACAATGGTGCAAAGTTGAAGGTACACATGCCATAACATGTATCCAAGGTTGTCCAAGTAGTATGTTATATTATAAGTATCCTTATATATCATAAAAGAGATTAGGAATTATGTGATGACCTACACAAATATGTAAGATAATAGTGCCCACCATAGTAGCTATGGTATCATTAAAGGAGCAGAGCACTGCATCAGTTTAAGACATGCAATTATCAAGCAGAGCTAGTTGTTTGTAGGAATGGGTGGAAATAATATTAATATTATCTCCCCCATCAATCATGTCTCTTTTTGCATGAGTTTGATCAATATATGTGTTAATAAAAAGGGTATAATCTTGATCTTCAGGGTGTTGAAGTAGAATTTATGAATTACTAGAGGAAATCAAGGAGATGGAAATAAGAGAGCTGAACAAAGCTGAAAGAGGTTGGGGATCATAAAATTATACCTCAATTACTTATAAGGCACTAATCAAAGATTGATGGTGTTGGGGTTGTTTTGGATTAACTCATACAAGGACATTTTCACAGGAATTTGGTGAAGTTGTCTCACCATCAAGCTTTGAATAATGTCTGAAGATGTTGGTTTTGGGACACCCAAGATGGAAATCTTGGGATTTAGAGGAGGAATGTCTTTGGAAAAGGGATGAGCCTAAGGATCAATGACCTTTTCCTTACCTTTATCCTTTTGATTTTGTGATTGCATGGCCACATTAACTATGTTGATCTAAAACATAGGTGAAGGTGATGGCAAAGGGGGTACAACAACATCTTTGGGCTTGAATTTAGGTGGAACAATATGAGGCATTATGGATGCCAGAGGTGGAATAACATAAAGGTTAATGGTAGTATCAACAAAGAGAGTTTCAACATCAAAGTGTTACTGAATGACTTATATGAGAGCTTTACAACTCTCAGTATTGTGTGTAGGTGAATGATGATATAGACACACTTGTGTATCATTAAACCAAGATGGATTTGATCTAAGAGGGATATAAGGCTTAATGGTAGGAAGAGTTATTACAAAATATTACAAAAAATGATGTAGGAAAAATATTTAAGAACCTTTGAGTGGGATAACACTTGTGATGGTAATAGGAGTGGACACCTTATTTTATTTAGGAGTCACAGGGGTGATTTTGCATGGTGCCTTTTTTGGTGGCGAGGGAGTTACATGTTTTTTTGACACTTTTTTGGTGTTAGGTATCATGGTGTTAGATGTGAAAGGCTTACCAGGTGGTAGAGGTAGTAGTGGAGGTAAATTAGCCTTTTTATCACTTAGATCAGTGATACTCCAACTAAAGTAGAGGGGTGCAGTCCCAAAATTGATGGTAAAGTTGAGGGTTGAAGAGGGAAGGATTGGTGAGATATAAGAAGCTTAACATTTTTTTTTAGTTTACGCTAAAAAACTCTAACTTATGGTTGGAGAGTTAGATTTAATTTCACTTGTAGATAATTAGATTAGATATGGGACATACACCTAAAGACCTAATTTGCTTTAATGTGGTAGATGCCTATGAGGGTGAGGGTTCTGACATAGACGGATGAGCTTCTAGTGATTTTAGTGAAAAAGCTCTGGCTTTATCAAAGACCTTGGGGTAAAGGTAGTGAGAGGGTTGGTGGTAAAGGTTGACACTTTTTGTGTAGGATAAGGAGTTTTCAGTCAGTCCTAAAATGCTACGTGATCTAGCTTTGTGGAGTCAAGAAATTCTAGACTTTTCACCAACCATGATAAGGGTCTAGATGAAGTTGACGTAGACCTTATAGTTGATTCTTTAGAATGCTAAGGTGATTGAGAAAGAGGGAAATTTTTGGTCTCTGTTACCTCAGGCCAAAGATGAGAAAGAGCCATAACAGGGTCTTCTTTGACAGAGATAGGAGAGGAGGCATGGTCTTTCATGGGTGGAGGAGAGGTAGGTGAAGAGGGTTCCTCAAGGGAGCAGAGCATAGGTATAATTAATCCCTCAACATATGGGTGAGGAACATGTAAATTATGATCCTCCGTAGGTAAAAGAAGTGGTAAAAGTGGTAGAATTGGAGTAGGCATAATAGGTCTCTCATCTAATGTAGGAGTAGATAACACTGACTCTTCTAGGTGTAAAAATGGAGTGGATGGGGTATTACTCTTTATTGGTAGAGGAGATGCAGGTGAATAGGGTTTCTCAAGAGGGTATAACATAGGAATGATGTTCCCCTCAACATGTGGTTGTATAATAGGTAAGGCATGGCCTTCAAGTGATAAGAGGATAGGTAACATTGGTGTAAAAGAAACTAGCAATATAGGCTCCTCTGATGGCAACAGGAGTGGTAAAGGAGGCTCTTCCTCACATAAGATTAGAATGGATGAAATAGGCTCTTCTACCTAAAGAGGAAGAATGGGAAAAAAAAATACCACAGACTATGGGGGAGGAGTCGATAAAATGGGTGCCTCTTGTTGTGGGAGAGTTTGAACTAGAGGTAAAGGAAAGACCATATTAACCATATGGATATTATGATCACATGAATTAGTCATGGTCTGAACAATATTTTTATTAGGTAAATGGTTAGGAAAAGGTGATATTAGTGAGTTCATTATGATTATCCAATATGAGATCACCCCTATCAATCATATATTAAACATTATTCATGAATGTTTTATAGTTATTAGAATTGTGGGATTTAACTTGATGGTAGCCACAAAACTCATCATCCTTGTACCAATTTGGAATAGGATGGTAGGGGTTAAACTATATATGAGTTTTTGAGGAAGGGTTATGATACCTTGTTGTAATAGTTTTTTTGAAATGGAAGTATATGACTCCCCAATGGGAGTGTGTTGTCTTTGTTCATACCATTGTTGGAATTGTTTGGTCAGATTTTGGGAAGTCAAGGAATTAGGTTGGTTTATGGTTGTGGAAGAACCTAATTTAATGATGGTGGAGCCTTTAAATTTTTGGTTAAAAGGAGAAGTTTTGGAATAATATGAGTCATTTGATTTTGAATTGGTGTTCTTACTATGCAAATTGACTCTACCTTTGTCTATAGCCCAAATCTTGAGTTTTCATGCCATTGTAAAGGCCTCATCAAATGTACAAAAAGTTTGTACTTAGAGTGTGGATGAAATGTACTTAGCACATGCCCTTGAGTAGATCTCAATAAGCTTAGGTTAGGGTAAGGAGAAGGAGAGTTAATTGATCAAGCCTATCCAGTGACTGACAAAATTTGTTATAGACTCATCAGTAGAAACCTTTTTAGAAATTTTAATATAGAAATGGTCTAGGAATATTTGTGTGAGTTGGGTAAATGATAAAAGGGAGTGTTGACTTATAGAGCTATACCAATCTAGGGCAGCACCTAAAAGAGACATAGGGAAAGTGCAAAGTAATAATGCATCATCATGCCCTATTAAATAATAAGCATACCTAAATGCTCATAAATACTATTATGGGTCCTCTTTACTCTAGAAATAAGTAAATTTGGGGAGTTCCATTTGGCTTGGATAAGGGTGAATAGGCACAGAAGGATGGATGGGTTCATTTCATATCTGATCATAAGATAACATATTCTTTGAACTTGAAATGGATGTCTCTAGATTAGACATCTTGTCTATCAACATCTTAATGAGGTCTAGAGGGGGATTGGTTTGGGAGATACCCCCTAAGTTATAGGGAGCCTTATAGGAATTAGAAGGAGAATATGGCATAACTTACTAAGGTTGTGTTGGTGCAACATAAGGATAATGAGTTAGGCTGGGGGGTGAAAAGAAAAGGGGCTTGTCCCATTGGGTTAGATATTATGCTTTGGTTGGATGTTGTTATTATAGGTTAGGTTAATGTAATCATTATATTAGGTGAAGGGTGAGTCATAACTTAGTTAATTATAACTGTGAGAGTAGATGGAATAGGTACCACCAAATTTTGTAATGGGGTGATACTTGACTGAACTACTTGTGGTTGTGAAAGTAGGGAAGTCATATCAGGGTTTAGGTGGGATTGGGTAGTTGGCAATGCTAAACTTTGGACATTGTTTATGTTTGGGTTACTTGTCAAAGTGGTGGTTTGAGTAACCATGGGGAAAATAGTGGATATATCTAAAATTGAAGTTGTCTTCATTAGAGAGGTTGACATACCATATAGTGGGTCACCCAAAGAATTGTGGGTTCAACTCATGGCAAGGTAATGCTAAAGGGCTTCCACATTATGATCAAGAAATTTAGAAAAATCTTGATCTCCTTTAGGCACAATGGGAATTTGGTTGGGGTTGAGAGTATGCTTTGTATATAAAGTATGCTCCATGATAGAATCAATAACAAGAGGGGAAGGAGGAAGTGGTTTCCAACTTGCATAATTGACAAGAATTTTGGCTTGGGATTACATCACTACCATGCAAGAAGAAGTATAAATAGTCTTAATACTTTGTATTAGTGATATAATAAGGAAAAAACAAGGTCAAGTATAGGAAAGTAGGTTATTTTAGCTTGTTATTTTGAGCAAACTAAAATTACATAGTTACCGATGTCGATTGCTTGACCAATGTTGATAGCTAAAGTCTGCCAATGCTGGTGGAATTAATCAATGTCAATAGGGTAAAGTCTATTTATGTCAATGGAATTAACCAATGTCAGTAGGCTAAAGTCTGTCAATGTTGGTAGAATTAACTGATGTTGGTCACTGTGATATCCTAGGAGATGGAAAATCCAATGTTTTAGAAACCTAGAGGTAGAATCTAGGTAAAATAGAGGATGCAAGAGGTATGTGTAAGAAGAAAGAACACTCAAAAAACTTGATATAATAGGTTATATAACCTGAGTATTAAAAATAATGTTGATTTTATGAATCAATGGAAAAATGTCCTTACCAACTCCAAAATATAGAAGGAAATAGAAAAGCAAAAAAAAAAAAATAGACAACCACTAATTATTAACTCCTAGAGATTAATTTTAGTCTCATGTTGGCTTATGCCTTAATCAAATAGTGGGAAGAGAATTTGGTTAACTAAGGTAATAGAAAGCAATATAAATCTAGTTTCAAGTTAGTTTTAGTGGTCAAGAGGAAATATATGTTAGACCAAGTACATGGCTTGTTATAGGAGATTGATCCCTGCACTTTATAGACTTGAAGCCAAGCTAGGTGGCTTATCCAAAATATACCTTCTGCCTAGAGTTTATACTCCACCATAGAATGGAGTGGGTTCTCCCTTTGGTGGTGAAATCCAAGTAGGATAGTCAGGTAGGGTAAGGTGATCCACTAGGTGATGAAATATTGATGGGACTTATCTTAGGTGAGTTTAGATGTTTATTTTTATGAGTGTGATCTAGTTGTGTAACATAGGTGCACTACAATTCATTCATAATGCTTGTAATTAACTAGGTGAGCTAATATGCAACAAAAAAACAATGAAGTGCAGTAAGTTTTAAACCCAAATCTAAAATGTTTAGATTTGAATGAAAATAATGATGAAATAGGACTAGAGAATAAAATTCACTATCCTAATGTGCATGAAAGAAATAAATAAATAAGATATTCTTTTAACTTGTAAAAAAAATGATAAATTACTTTTAGAGGCAAAGAGAAAAGAAGAGTGACAAGGAAGAAGAAATTTTAGTTTATTTCCCTTAAATAGAAGATAAAATGTTAAATATTTTGCTTTGAGGCAAAAACAAAGGAGAAAGTGCAAGAAATGAAATTTTCACTATAATGCATCTATATGAATGCTTAAAACAAGTAATAAGCCCAAGGCAAACTCTAGGGTCCCACCGGGCATGCCAAAAATGTTTTGTTAAAATTGTGTCTATTTCAAGTTTTAAAATAAATAGAGAAGAAAGATAGGGATAAGTGATTAGAATGAACCTGGATTGGTTTGCATACCATATCTAGATTTTGTGAGAAATCTTCTTTGGCTAGGGAGGACTACCTGTAGGTAAGAAATTGCTACCACAAAAATGTATGTTAGTAGATATATGAGTGGGCTGCCAAGCTATGCACTTATTCCAAGAAGGGTCAAACTTCTTTAGGGTTGACAATCCACTTTTAAGAAACAAAAGAGTAATAAATATAAAAGATATAGGAAAAGAGAGATATGTTACCATTGTTTGTAACCTAAGTGTAGTAGAGAGTAACAGAGTGTAGGTGGTATATTGAGTTGGTATTTTGGAAGTAGTCTATGTGGGTATTAGAGAGGTTACTAAAAATCCATAGTTACTAATGTCGATTACGCTGCCAAGGTTGGTGAGAAAGTGTGATCGATATTAGTTGGGTGATTGACATTGGTAGGGGAAATGATTTCCTAAGAACTTGTAGAAGGATTTTCTAGGTCTAGGAAATGGTTTTGGTCAGGTCTGGAAGGTTGGGGAGAGTTGCAAGAAAGAGAGAAAGAGAGTATAATTTGGATGGGTCTGGTCAGAGGTTTGGTGTGTTGTAAAAATGGGAAATAAGTGGGGAAGCTTTATAACTCCTTCACATGGGTTTGATCAAGAATGCATAAAATAATAAATAGTAGATATAAAGTGATTATAAAGTGACTGATTAAAGACGTATAGAATAAGTGATGTACTTAGCTAAGGAGGTGATTAAACAGTAAGTGTTGAATGGATGGATCTTATAAGGCCTACCAAACCAATGCCTTGAATAGAGAAAACAAGCATGTGTTGTTGGTTCTCAAGAGCTTGGTTCCTAGTCTAGATTGACTTTTGCAAGGTAACAGTAAGCCAAGATGTGGAAAGTTGGATGCCAAAAACCTATATGTGAATAAAATGAGTTTTCTTGATTTCTACTAACCTAAACTTTAGTTTGGAGTTTGGCTTAAGTAACTGATGTCGGTCATGGGTTGATTGACATCGGTGGCATTAGAATAGGTAAAACAGTTATTTTTAGCCTATTTTTTGTTCTTTCTCATGCCAAGTGTGGTATCTATTAGAAAATGGTAGAAATGGGAGGTTAAGAAGGATGTAGTTGGTTAGAAATTTATTTTTGGGGTAAGAAAAAGTCATGGGTAGATAAGATAAGGGGACTAAGTCTTGAGGTTACTCAAAGGGTAAAAATTAGTCTTAGGATGAGGTGGCCAAGTAAGGTGGCATAAGTGGTTTTTAGTTAATTAAATATTTTATATTAATTAAATGTGTGAGGGGTAAAAGCATGGGTTAGGAAGGCTAATTATTACTATTGAAAAGGGGCTCAAGGGGGGTTTCAACACAGGGAGTTACGCACATGTGTGATGTAATTTTGGTGTCTACAATAGCATAAGGTGATTTCATAGAATTTTGTTGAATCTTTGTAATCTTAGTTTTAAAAAAATATATAATTTGAAAAAGAGCTTCCACCTATTGGTATTTTAGGATAGATGTTTGAGAAGTTAGTAAAGGAGGCATACCCATAGTTTAGGTAGATATAGGCATTGAAACTAAAAATTGGGTTGAATTACTAAAGTTTCCCATGTAATATGTGTGAATATTAGTTTTAGGTAACAAAGTTGTAAACACATATCCTATGCCCCCACTACATGTTGGTAGATTGATTGAAATGGAATCAGTTGTAGTACCTTCTAAGGATTCACCATCACTAGTTGAGTGATCCTTAACCTTATCATGTTTATTGATTTCATCTCTTATAACATATAAAAATTCATATATTAAACCTTTTTTGTTATTAATATTAGTCACTAATTCCTCTTTATCTTCCATTTAAAAATGAGTTTTTTGGTTGCCATTTACCATTGCTTGCAAATGGAAAATTTTATAATTTGAAACAACAAACTAAAACCCTAACTAACTAAAAACCCTAGGAATAAAAACAATTGCATTCACATAAGTCAATTTCACCAAATGTTTAACCCTAAAATCTATATTATGCAATCTAGTATTAAAGGGGTAGAGATAATCTAGGGCACAAGAATGATAAATTATTTGTAAAGTAGGGTAGTTAATTTACAAACATAAATAATAAATATTTGAAATTTGTATACTGAGATATGTTAAAAAAATATAAAGTATAGCTATGTTATATATTAAAAGTATAATGAAAACAAGATAGTTTTGATGCTAATATAAATCTAGATTTGGAATAGGAAGAAAATAGTCTGGAAGTAGATTTTGGGACTACCTTCAAATTTTAGATTAATCATTTATTAGCCTCAGACACTTGTGTTGACTTTGGATAGTTGTGTCGACATTTTTATATAACCTAAATGTAGGTGTATATTATGGAATACATGTTATATCTAGATGAAACCACCTAGGATATTATGGGTTTTGTGTCACCTTCACTCTAGTATGCTCAAATCTAGATCATGGTTTGTCACTCATTGTCAAATAACAAAACCCTAGTATTCATTTTCATAGTGGCTATGGGAAAAATGAGTTAATGTTCTCATAATATCTATATAAACTCAAATACCCCTCTATTAGTTAGTACTACCTACATAGCCACCACTCTGAATAGGGACTCAAACTCATGTAATTATACCTTATGTGTGGGATTGTGTATACATAAGGATGCAATATATGATAATTAAGTACATAGAGTGACCTATCTTATAAATTATAATATATGTCTCATGGGATGATATTTTATTACTTTATACCTATAGATTTGTTGTTAGTATGACTAATAGTGAAATAGGATAAAATAAGGAATCTTTTCTCACTCAAATACTTGATTGAATGCTTTTTTTGTGAGTTTAAAAAAATGTCTATGATAGGTGGTGAATTAATGAGGATTGATCATGCATATATACCAATCCTTTTAGATATTAAATCACTTAGGTTGACTATAAGTATATGTTTCATTTTTGAGTTGGATGAATTTAGGGCACTTTTAATGAACTGCTACACCAGAACCTCAAGGTGTTAGTGAAGTCCACCCACTAGGACCATAATATCCCACCATGCTTCTAAAGCCTAGACTCTAGGTTGGATTTGCACCCATACCACTAGGATTCCCTACATGTATGAGACTTGGAAAAACACTACCATGCCGACATAGCCACCCGCTCTATGACTTGAACCTAGGTGGAGGCTCTGATACCACATGTAATGAACTGCTACACCAAAACCTCGAGGCATTAGTGAAGTCTGCCCACCAGGACCATAACATCCCACCATGCTTATGAAGCCTAGAGTCTGGGCTTCAGAAGCATGGTGGGATAATATGGTCCTAGTGGGCAGATTTCACTAATGCCTCAAGGTTTTGGTGTAGCAATTTATTACATGTGGTATCAGAGCCTCCACCCAAGTTTAAGTCATAGAGTGGGTGGCTATGCTAGCATGGTAGTGTTCATCTGGGGCTCAACACACAAGGAACCCTAGTGGTATGGGCACAAATCTATCCCAAAGTTTAGGCTTTAGAAGTGTGGTGGGATGTTATGATCTTGATGGGTGGTTTCACTAACGCCTCAAGGTTTTGGTGTAACAGTTTGTTACATGTGGTATCAAAGCCTCCACCCAAGTTCAAGTCACAGAGCAGGTGGTTATGCTTGTATGGTAGTGTTTGGCTAGGGCTTGTATGCTAGGGTTCTTGGTGGTACGTGTGCAAAGCCATCCTAGAGTCTGGGCTTTAGAAGCATGGTGGGATGTTATGGTCTTGGTGGGTAGATTTCACTAACACCTCAAGGTTTTGGTGTAGCAATTCATTACATGTGGTATCAGAGCCTCCACCTAGGTTCAAGTCATAGAACATGTGGCTACACTGGTATGGTAGTTTTTGGCTAGGGCTCATATGCTAGGGTTCTTGGTGGTACATGCTTAAAGCCAGCCTAGAGTCTAGGCTTCAAAAGTGTGGTGGGATGTTATGGTCCTGATGGGTGGATTTCACTAACACCTCAAGGTTTTGGTGTAGTGATTCATTACATGTGGTATCAAAGCCTCCACTCAAGTTTAAGTCATAAAGTAGGTGGTTAAGCTGGTATAGTAGTGTTTGATTAGGGCTTGTATGCTAGGGTTCCTAGTGGTACGTGCATAAAGCCAGCCTAGAGTCTGGGCTTTAGAAGCATGGTGGGATGTTATGGTCTTGGTGGGTAGATTTAAATAATGCCTTAAGGTTTTGGCGTTAGTATTTTATTAGTGAAATCCACCCACCATAACCATAATGTCCCACCATGCTTTTGAAGCCCAGACTCTGGGCTAGCTTTATGCATGTACCACTAAGAACCCTAGCGTACAAACCTGGCTGAACATTGCCATACTAGCGTAACCACCCACTCTATGACTTAAACTTGGGTGGAGGCTATGATACCACATGTAATGAACTACTACACCAAAACCTTGAGGTTTTAGTGAAATCCACCCACTAGGACCATAACATCCCACCATGCTTCCAAAGCCTAGACTTTGAGCTAGTTTTGTGCATGTACCACTAAGAACCCTAGTGTATGAGCCCCAACTAAACACTTCCATACTAGTGCAACAACCTACTCTATGACTTGAACCCAGGTGGAGGCTCTGATACCACATGTAATGAACTACTACACTAAAACCTCAAGGTGTTAGTGAAATCTGCCTACCAAGACCATAACATCCCACCATGCTTTTGAAGCCCAAACTCTGGGCTGGATTTGCACACGTACTACTAGGAACCCTAATGTACAAGCCCTAGCTGAACACTACCATACTGGCATAACCACCCACTCTCTAACTTGAACCTGGGTGGAGGCTATAATACCACATGTAACAAATTACTACACCAAAACCTCAAGGTGTTAGTGAAGTCTGCCCACCAGGACCATAACATCTAGTAGTTCATTACGGCATTAGAAACTTGCATCGAGATAAGACACTTATTTTAGGATAGGACATTTACATTAGTATAGGAAACTTACATTGGAATAGGTGTCTAAGTAAGATTCAAGTGTCTGAGTAGCTAAAAAATAGGCATAGGTCCAAAACTTGTATAAATAAAATGTAAGCAGGTTTATAAATGTTTGATCATAATAAAAGGTCTAATTCATCAAAAAAACATTGTTTAGATTGAGATATAAGCAATTTGGCATAGAGAGATCATGAATATAAGCCTTTTAGTAGTGATAAGGGTCTAAAAGTTGAAGGTACATCCATGATATGTATTTTTCAAGTGTAAAATAATGAGGTGATTTATAATTCATAAATAGTGTCTACACTAATATGGAGGCATTTAACATGTTAATAACATGTTGTTGGATACATAAGATACAATACCATATTTGATACACCTATGAGTGAATTATATCTATAATATATAAGTGGTTATAGTTATAGGTATTTCATACGAGTATACTATCAAATAAGAGACATTTCCTCAAGAACATCCATACAACTAGTTGTAAAACCTATATAGGTTCATTATATGTAGGTAGTTTATAAAAGGTAATTAAACTTCCTTGAAGGTTAGCACATCACTATCCATTACAAAAAAGGTATATTTAAATTTTAAAAGAAATTTTTCCTAATCCATCACATCCTAAATTGGTCATATAGTTATTCCATATGTTCTAAAAATAACACCATCTTATACTCCTCATGTATAACATAGTTAACTTGTAAATATGTTTTATAGATATACATAATTATAAAAGGTCATGTTGACTATGATGACCATAATCTATATGTTACAACACATGATCACTTCTCATATTATGATACAAATACTTATGTTACTAATTACCCACATTAGGTGACATTCATTGTGATCAATCTATAACCTATATGTAAGCATCCCATTTATGGGATCATTGGCTATCATGAACATAACTCAAATTAAAAAAATATAAAATATTCATGTGTGTGTGTGTGTGTGTGTGTGTGTGTGTGTGTGTGTGTGTGTGTGTGTGTGTGTGTGTGTGTGTGTGTGTGTGTGTGTGTGTGTGTGTGTGTGTGTGTGTGTGTGTGTGTGTGTGTGTGTGTGTGTGTGTGTGTGTGTGTGTGTGCATAATATGATTTGATAGTTCCATGATTGATTCACATTATCTATCATATACATGGTAGATTACATATCAATTTTATATGCACTGATTTTCATGGTATAAATGAGTGGGATGTAGGATATACATGATATATATGATATGGACATTCAGATACAGGACATTATTTACACCCATGATATACCTTTATGCATTGGAGGCATGCTTATCTTGAGGGAATCTTTGTATATCTTTAAAATCTATATATTTTTATGATAATACCACTAATCATATTGAGCTAATTATACTATTTATAAGTGAATTTCTCATGCATTTTATATTTAAATTAATATATTATATAGGTAATGTGTTTTTCTATATATGTTATGACTTGTATTGATTATGATTTTCTTATTTTATGCATGTTTGATATTGATGACTATTACATAATGTTATCATTGACTATGTATTACATTGTGTGATGACTAATGTGCATGACATTGAATGACCATTTTTTGTTCCATGACTGACTACTAATGACATTACATTGTGTAACCATTGATAGGTTTTATATTAAGTGTTGTTTTACATGTTTCTATGAGTGCATTAATTATGTGTTATCACATCATGCATAAATTGTATTAAGGATCTATTGATGGTTCAATTTATGATGTCAACTAATCTACCCAATTTCCTATTATAAAGGTGAAAGTGGAATCATACTAGTCTAATCATAAATACCTATGCCTAAAAGTTAGTTATAAGGCATGCAAAGGGTATTTTAATGGTCAAAATAATATTTAAACCAATTTCTAAGGATCAAAAATATTTTATTTCAAACAATAAAATAATATTAATAAATATGACAAAAAATTGTAATGATATTATCATGACAATCATAAATATTTTTAAAATTAGTTATTTGTTTAATAAAAATATATCAGAGTTTCATACAATGTTATTAATCATGTCTGACAAAGAAAGTCTATGGAATATTTATTCTCTTGAAGGAGTAAATAATCTAATGTTTAATAAATTATTTAAATAGGTATTCACATTATGAATGCATTATTATATTTTATTTCCTTATTACTCCCAAAAATATAATAAAGAGAAAAAAGAACACACAAAGACAAACACAAAATAAGGAAAGAAAGAAAGAAAGAAAATAAAAAACATAAATATAGGAAAAAATGCAGGTTGCAGAAATAAAGAATGACTCAACTAATCTAAAATAAAATATAGATAAAATTTATATGAAGATTAAATGAGAAAAAACTAAGGAAATGAAACTATTCTACATTAATAACTAAAAAATGATAATTTTAGAAAATTAAAAAAAAAAGTAATAAATAAAATAAATAGATAATAAGAGTCAACTAAAATATATACAACAAAATAGATTGGTTTATTTATAAATCATATTCAATATTATTACAAATGAGCTTGAGATATAATACAATTGAAAACTAGAAATCTAGTAATATATCACATGAAGAGTGAAGTATTCATTACTATCAGGTGAAGTACAAAAAATGGTGCACATGTGGTTGCATTATTTGAAACTAACAAAGTCATTAAATTTATTAACCATTCTCAAATAATTGATTTATGAATGAATCATAAAAATTTATATAATTTATTTCACCAAGTAGATCACTTTATCATCAGAGAATGTGTTTATTGGTATTTTTATAATTATTGTTAAATCTCATAGATTTTTCAATAGAAGAGAAACACAACATGAAACTTAAGATATATATTTTTACCTATATAACTTCCTCATTTAACTGATGTTCTTCAAGTCCTTTTAAGTCTTCAATTTATAAATTAGTTACATTTTAATTTGTAACTAAATTTAAGTTAACTTTTTAAAATAAATGTAATTGTAATTTATTAAATTTAATGACTATATACTTTTACGATTTTAATAATAAGTTTATAAAGTAAACTTATTAAGACTCAAAACTTATTTATTTTCATAAATACCTTAACACAATATTTCTATAATGGGTGAGGCCCCACTTTAATTAAAAATAACTTAATCATTTGCACAAGTCATCATGTAAGCCAATCAATGTAAATGACTAAACATAAGTAATAAATCACTCAAATTTATCTATAGTTATCATTTTTTATTCTCCAAAAAATATGACTCATGAGGGAAATTGTATTAACATTAAAAAATAAACAATTGAAATATATTTTACTTATTTAAATCATTTTACACAAATTGATCCATAATCAAAATTGAAAAACAATATATTCTCAAAACAAGCAAATCAAAATTTATCATTAAGCACCAAAATTTTACTACATGATAAATAATTGTATAAAAGTACTATGAAAATCTACCACTGAAATCAAACTACTAGTATTAAAATATATTGAATAAAACTAAAATATCAACCCAAAAAATGAAAATGTTTGAAATTATCAAGTTTTAAAACAAATAAATATCATATTAGTTTTCTCCATTTGAATCCAAATCAATCAAAGGAATGCCATGATCTATGTAATACTATATATACCCAAAATATGTTACAGACATCTAAATTTATGTCACTCCACTATATTCATCACCCACTTCTAATTTTATTTTCTTACAAGCTTCAATTCCCATTTTTAAGCTTGATTTTACTTAAAATCTAAATACATATAGTTGGAGGCTTCAAAAATAAACAAATCATTAATTTCAAGTTTAGGGTCAATATATAGGGTTACCATATTGCTTACAAGATGTATATGGCAGGTTGAATTATTTGGTGAACCATATCGAAATGGGTGAGATCTCCTAATACCTCTATGAAAAGGTTGTCAAACATGAGTACCAAAGGTTGACAAAGAACTAAAATACATAATGTTTAAAATGTTACAAATGTAGGGTCACTAGCATCAAAGTGAAGAGTGACATAATTACCATGACTGAATACATGTTAATTTTCTATAAGCCTTTCTAGCTCTAAAGTTTCTGACTTGTCCCAAATTGGTGGTACATTTTTTTATTATTGATGTTATCTTCCCCAAGAATTATTTCTATTGGATCTTTGTGAACCTCTACTCAAACCTTACATGTTTCCTTTGAAATGAAAATAATAAATAAACAATAAAAATATCCCTTCTTTTTAAAGCTTTAAGTTAGCTAGCATTATGCAATATCACTGTTCACATTTGAAAATACTCAAAATAATCTAAGTATTCAAACATTTATGTTGAACCAAAATAAACTAAATAAAATACAAGAATTTTAATATGCAACCTATCTTTATAATAAATTTTATCTATCTCAAAGATAAAATACAAAAAAAATTAACATTTGAATAAAAATATGATGTATTCTAAAAAATTATTGCACTTTGAAAATAATGTGGAATCAAAATTTGTAGCTGACTTTAAAATTAAACATTTTATTCTATCAAAGAAAAATATTCATAGAAATGTGAATCGTATTATCTTCATGTATGAGTGTTTAAATAATATTCATCAGTTTATACTTTCAAAATCTCCTAAAAACTTAATTTTAAACTGTAATATATATAAAATAACACTATACAACCATTTTAAAAATCATACATAGATTCAAACATATTTTCATGAGTCTAAAAATAAATGACCAAGATTAAAACAAAATAATCAAGAAAAAAAACCTAGAAATAGTCACACATTGAAAACCATTCTACATGAAACCCTTATGTATGCTAAAAATATCCACTATAAAACATTTTGAGGAATTTTATTTGAACCAAAAAATATATATTATCTTCATCATATTGTCTAAATATAATATAAAAAAATTAAAATTATTTCTATGCCATATATACCTCTATGAAACAACTTCATTAAAGAAGATTAATCATGTTATGAAACATTTACATTCTATATATAGAAGCTACATGTATCCCCACCAATCAAATATATCTTATTCAAAACAACCATTTGAAAGAAATTTTTAAAAAAATGCATGGACGATGAGTTCAAAATATATTTTTTTAGATTGAAAAAATAACCTAGGGAGGTATTTAAACCTATGAATTCTCTCAAAAACCCACATATAAAACAATTTACATCAAATTAATTAATCAAACTACCTTAAAATGTGTATGGAGGGTTGTAATAAACCAAACTAGTTTCATCATACTAGTATGTTTTAAAATATAAGAGTTGAATGATTCAATTTTTTCAATGACCAAATTCTAGAGAATCTAAAACATTATTAAAACCTTCAATTACTCAACTAAGAATAGCCAAAGTTTAACTAAAAGTTTGCATCAAAACCAAATACAACTGATAGTGAAGAAAATCAACATCTCAAAAAATAAAGTTCATTGCATGCAAATACTAATATAATTATATTAAAAACAATATTTGAAAATAATAGTAATAATTATCATGTTTCAACTATAAAACTCCATCATCAATAATGACACAAAAAAGTCTTTTATAACTATTCACATGTTTATTACAAATGATACAAAAAATTGTATTACACCTAAATCTATAATTGATTTTGATAATAAACACGATGTAGTAGAGTTTAAAAAAATACAAAATATGTAGAATAATCATAGAAAAATACAAAAATACATGAAAAATATTCCCTTTTGAAAATGATCAATATCAAAACCAAATTTCATTTTTTTAAAACACAGAAAAGACCTATGTTCTTTTATCTTAATAACTTTGCCATTAAAAATGAAATATACTTTCATATTTTGGATAAAATGGTCAAATGTTATAAAATAAAACATGCATGATGACCAAACACCTTAGACAACTTCTAGAAACTATTAAGAAATTAATTATACCAATTGGAAATCCTAAATATGCTTTCAAATTTTCCACATAGCAAGTATAAATTAAAAAATATTATAGAAAGACTATCAAAGATATGATTGGAAAAATGTGGCTTCCATAGGAATATTAAACCAATCTCAATGAAATGAAAAATTGAATCACATTAACCAAGTTTACCCCAAATCCACAATGCATCGAATGTCTTTATATGGTGTCAGCTTTCACATTTATTATTTAACATGCTCTGTGATTCTCTAAAAAATGGTGGTAGATGCCAAGTTAAAAAAATGTACTAGTCTATTTTCCAAAACCTTAACTAAACTAAACAAATTATCTCATTTATCAAAATATCGCAACAAATCATGTGATTTAATTTGAAAATAGTTTGAATATTTATTTGAAAATGAAGAAAATATAAATTTGAAACAACCTAATTTAATTCAAGTTCACATGTTAATGAAACAAGAGACCATGATCAAAGTTTGAAACCATTTTATTTTTAATTTTTATGCAACTTCACTAATTTAAACACATATATAGTCAAAATACTATATTAAATATTTATGTAAATCATAACCATGCTTCACTAGGTATTAAAACTTAGGCAACTTGGAATAGGTATTAATTATTAGCAACTATAGAATAAAATAAAATTAAAGATATAAATTAATGATGGATTTAGAACCCATGTGAAGAGTAAAAATTAATATTTTTATGCCAATGTAAAAATGGAGATAATTATCAAGTCTAAGTTTTCACAATGCAATCAAAATTGATCATGATATAGAAACCCATTGATGTAGAAGGTGTTTGAATCACAAGTTATGATTAATAGAGAAATTAATTCAAAATTAATATGTAAACTTATATGAAAATAACATTCACTACTAGTGAGAATACTATATCAACCAAATGCGACATTTGTGCGAGTTCCATTTTCAAGTTTTAACAATTGAACTGTTACTTATGGATGATTACTATCTAAGAAAAATAAGTCATACTAATCTAAATATTACATGGAATAAAATTTCACTCCATTTACATAATTTTTGGACTAATAACCATTTTTTAAAGTGATAATTATATGTCAACATCATTGAAAATTTAGAAGATATTTTTGACTTTCTAAAGTCACCCCCTAGTTGAAACAATACCTCCTGAGGCCTTATAAAATATCGGCACACCTACAAAGTCTCTAACACTTTAAATAGAATATGTGAAGATGTTCCTCATCTACACCCAAGCTAAATATATAAGCACAAGTATGTTCAATGACACAAAAATAGTCCATGCTAGTAAAAGGAAATCAATACATGTCCAAGGAATTGGTGGCATACAAGCCTAAAGGCACACAATTTCAATGAGACTAGGTCTTCAAGTCTCAAATGGTTAAGTAAAGAAGGATCATATAAGTAGTTTTATATTACCCAAATCATGCTCAAAAGACCCTATTTTTATGTTTTCTCAACCTTAATAACTCCTTTGTGCCTACCCAAAACTCTTCCATGCCTATGCATATGATCCTATGTTTGCACCTCCTTATTTCACAACACATAACTTCCTTCTATATCTTCCACATGGAAATATTACACTCACTCAACATAAATATCTTCATAACCTACCTAAGGAATGTGCTAACCTTCCACATGCCATGCCCATACTCTCCCTTTATAGCAATCCCAAAGGAAATTTCTTGAGAACTTGTCAAAGTGGCACACATAAAAAAGATGAAAAATTTAATGAAGGTCATCGGAGGTAGTTGAGATAAGCTTGAGATACTATTAGAATTAAATATTAAAGTAAATACTTGGCATCAATATTTTAATCACATGACACCTTATGACATTGTCAAGAAATATTCTAATTCCCCATGCACATGTGCCCAAAAGAGATCCTTCCACCAACCCAGATCCAATTATCTAACATAGGCATGGTCATGGCATCATCAAAGAATTTAATGTTTCATCCTTTTCCTAAGTGGTTCATTTATTGTAAAACCAACTTAATATTCTATAAAATCCTATTTCTTCCATTGTAAAAGGGTCAACATTTTTAGTAGCCTCATGTTATAGAAAGTTTCCCTCTATGAGCACTTGTATTAGTTAAATCTATGTATGGTAATAAGAATTAAGTTCACCTATTTTCACTATTATAATGATCTATGGGCTCTTTGTGTTTGTTGATTTCTATCTATTAGTAATGTTCTCCCCTCTCTTTAATCACTCATCCCCTGCACCTCCTCATTGAGCTTGGAGCTCACTTACTGGTCACATTCTATGTGCACTCAGGTCTGTGTTGATGTTGTCTATGGATAATTTGTCATCCTTTTCATTATATCATTGTGTTCCCATACCTCTATGTGAATTACTCATGAATGTAGATAGACTTGGTAGAAAATGTGTGATATTATCTTATTCTCAAACATTTATAATGTGTTTATGGAAGTAGGAGGGCTCACTCTATTCTAGGCACATCACCTTTTACTTTATACACTCTCTTACCTTTTCCTTCCCTTTTCCTCAAAAAATAATTAGGTTTAAAATAGTGTTATATTACCTTTCTGCTCTTTAGGTCTACATCTTGGTATTAAACTAGGTGCACTTAGAATAGAAGGAATCTAGCCTACTCTGAAGACTCATCCCGAGGAGTGCAAGGGTCCCACACCTTGGGGACATTTCCATCATTATGGTGAGACAACTGATGCTTGTATGTTTAACTAAAAATTAGTAATTTCACACCTAGTACCAAGTCCTCTCACACCTTATGCAAGACCTCCATGCCTAACATCCCATCATAAAGCTTCTTCATGCCATCAAGCATCCATAAGTGCACGTTTAAAATGATAACATATATTATTTTTACTAAAAATTACAATATAAAAAATCAATAATGATAATCAACTTACAATAAAATGAATGGAATGATAAATAAGTGTTTATAAAGTAAGTTTATCCCTACAATTTATAGTGATAATAGTGTAGTACACAAAAATTACTTAGTGTGATACAATAGATAATTTACAATAAAATTTAAAATTATAAGTTTTTCCCTAGGGTATAAAAATTTAGGATAACATTGGTTAATTATGGGAAAATTTTGTATATGACACTAGGTTGAAAAAAAAATTGCAAATTTTAAAAATTTAGGATTGCAGTCTAGGTATTTAATATTTCTCCTAAACAACTAAGCACAAACCCATTTTTAATTTTCATAAATAGGGATGGTTTACTCATCTAGTGTGGCATTAAGAATGAGAAATGTTTAATGAGGATTTCGAGCTAAATGAACACAAATACAATAGACTAAAACACAAAATCTTACAGTAAGTGTGACTTAATGATTTGTATTCAAATATTTAACATTTATCACAATTATTGAAAATAATTCAAAACTTTTAGAAATTTATGTCATAAATAATACTTACAACCATATATGGAAGTTTTTAAAACTTAACTTGGACCAAGAATATTTTCATCTTTCCTAAATATTATTTAGTATAAAAAAATTACCAAAAATAATATATAAATATAAACAAGAAAACAAAGGGAAAAAAATAAGACAAAAGGAGAAAAGGAAAGAAAGAAAAAGAAAAGAACAAAATAAAGTGAAGGATGAGTCATTCATAGAAAATTTTAAATTTGTGACCGTTGAATATTTTTTTTCAACTAGTTATCATCCAAGTTTTACATATATAAAAAAAATCTTCTAAGTGTATCATCTATTCCATGTGGTCATAGCCATAGGTAACTGAATTTGCGATACTTCCTAGGATTTTAAAGTGCTATATCGTGAAAAATAAAATGATCACCAAATTTAAAAGTCTTATCAAATAATTTATTATCAAAAAGTTTCTTCCAAATTTTATTTGAATTCTTTCATGTTTTCCTAAAGGATTAGCCTTTGTTTTATCTAAATCTAAAAGATCATCTAGTCTTTATTATATGAATTTAGAATTTGTAGAAGTAAATTGTAATGCATTTTTTTAGATGTGTTTATTTTTCAATAGTCATAGTAGCTTTAAAACCATAATCAATAATAAAGGTTAAAAAACTAGTTACAACTTTTAATAAAGTATGATCTACCCATAAAACTTTAAGAATCTTAATATGCAGATTTTGTTTATTATCACATACTATTTTATTCATAATGGAAATTAAATTATTATTAGTTGATTTAGCTTGTCCATTTCCCTAAGAAAAATATTTCGACGAATGAATTTAAATAATTAAATAACCTATTAAAAACTCAATATATTTGTATGGAATGAATTTCATATTGTTATCCAAATTTATCTCAAAGGAAACTCCAAATCAAGAGAAAATTTGATATTTAAATAAGGTAATAACTTATGAAGTGATTTAAATTTTAAGTGATATATATTTATTATATTTTTTGAAGAGATCATTTTTTCTTAAGACACACACGTGTGTGCATTCACACACACACAAAAACATGAATGTGCACATGTGCATGCATGTGTGTGCCAATTAGATGATGGAGGATCAATATCATAGATTAAAAATATACCTCATTTAATAAACAAATTTTTAGTAATAATGGTATTAAGAGGAATAAAAATTAATATATCTCTACCATAAATAATTCACAAGACATACATTATTTAACTAGGCTAAAATAAATTTTTAAAAATGTAGGTTAATAATAATAAGCACATAAAACTTAATGTGTTGTAGTCTTTGTAGTAAAATGTCTACCACAAATACCTTTATGATAATTTACAAGGACATTTTAAATTTTATCATGAGTTAAAAACATTAATAAAATTACATATGTATTTCTATAGAAAAGTATTTTTTCTCACAAGATGAATTTCAAACTTTATAATCTGAGTGTTCTTCATTGACACTTATCTACTGAGTTAGAGTAGGTTTGATTTTGAAAATATTAAAAAATATTATGGTACCAATAAGCATGTAAATTTAGGTAGTCCCATTATTTCATTTGAAACCCAATTTTGAATTTCTATATAATATCAAATTTTTCATAGATTAGAAATGAGGTCTAGCATGTAATTCATCATCAACAACCAAAATAAGAACAATATTATATGAAGTTATATTTTCAAAAAGATGTTTAATTATTTCATTTAATTTAATGGTTCTAAAAGTTTTAAATTTCATATCATATTCTTGTATTCTAAAAATCCATTTAGCTAGTCTACCATTTATGATGGGCTATTTCAATAAGTAAGACAATATAATAACATTTGAATGTACGATCACTTTACTACCCATTAAAATATATTTTAATTTACTCATTGCTAATTTAAACAAATAATCAATTTTTACATCAAATTTTACTTTTTTTTAGTCTCTTTAATTACTTGACTCATGTATCCTATTGGTCTTTCCTCTTTATTTTGATCATATTGTATAATAACAACAACAATAAATTTATTGAGTGCATTAATATAAAATATGAGTGGTTTATTCATGTCTAGTTCTGAAAGTACAAAAAGACTTGATAAAAAAAAAAAAAAATGTTAAATTTTGTATCTAACTTTGAATCCCATAAATATTTTTGACTTTTCTTAACTAAAATATGAAAAGGGTTAATTTTAAAAAAAAAAATAGAAATGAATTCGCATAAAAATTTGATTTTACAAAAGAAATATCTAACAAATTGGTATTTAAGAGGAGGTATTTATTTAATATCTTTGATATGATATGGGTCTATACAAATAATTGGACCAAATAATTTACCTTTAGTTATAAAAAACATTAATTTTATGAGATATGATGATATGAAATTTTTTATACATGTAGATATAAGTGTTTATTTCTTTTCATATGATGAACGATAAGATCATATAAGTACACTTGAATAATGATAATAATTAAATCCTTGAAATTAAAATGAATCATTTTATATAAATTGGTACCTACATTAATTAACCTAAAAGTAATTCTATTTAAATCAAAAGTAACTATGTGTGCAGTGAAGGTGGGTTTGTGTCTATAGTCAGGATTTTAAAAAATCATTATAACCAGAAAATACATATACTAAAGTTAAAATTTCATAGTTCACAACTTATTATAAATTTTGATCTATATTTAGTAAAGGAAAGTTATCTTTCATAATTTCCATATTTAAATTTATAAAATATACACAAATGCAAATATCATCTTTATTTTTATGAACTGGAACAAGGTTAGCTACCCAATAAGAATATCCAAATAGACAAATTATACCACCATACAACATTTTATCTAACTCCTTGTTAATGGTGTCTTCCAACAAAGGGTTAATTCTATAAGATTTTTTCCTAGCAAGATTTATACTTATATTAATAGGTATTCCATGTCTACTTATTTTAGTATCATATCATTTTAAATATTTTTATGACCAATCAAAAATATTGATAATTTCTTTAAACTAAATTTTATCATTAGTTGTACATTAGACACCTAAATAGACATATTTGGGATCTTTTCAATTCTTAAATTGATTAGGACATTTTCTCCTATAATTATTCTCCAAGGCTCTTTAGTTCCAAGAAAACTAAGTTGACCATGAAGAGAAAACATAGATTTAAGACTTACCAAACCAAGATGTAGTTTATTACCATAGAGTTATAAGTAATCACTACAGTTTAAAATATAATCATTCTAATCAAATTAAATTCCTTGTATAAAAATATTAATATGTTCGTTACAACTAAAAATAGGCTAACTATTATCAATATAAGGTATATTAGGTTTTAATATTTAAGAAAAAGGGTAATCAAAGGAATGTTCTACGTTACTTAGGGATTGATTAGAAGCATACAAAATAATTTTATTGACACGTATATTATATTCTATAAGAATATGTGAAATATTAAATAACTCAAAATTTTCTACAAGTGATCATTTTTTTTATACTTATACAAACATGATTGATTAGTCTTGTAATTTTTTTTGACTTGTCCTATAATGAATTTAGAATCATAAAAAACTTCTAGATATTAATGTTTCATTCAATGTATTTTTAAATACCAATACATAAATATTAAAATTTAGTTTTATTGTTAGTGTTTTCAAAATATACCTAATAGAAATCCCTGAAAATCTTACCTATAGGTGAAACAAGAATAAAAAAATACACCACTACCATGTTGAGAAAACACTCTATCAAAATATAAAGACCAAATTATTTCCTTTATAACTATACTCCTATATTTCTGATCTATTTCATCCAAGGTTAAGATTCCATATGTTTTAATTCAAGTTTCAACAAAGGAAATATTATTTAAAATGGGTTTAATAGGTGAATGTTCCAATATTTTATATGCATAAATGCAATCTCATTATGTATAATAACCCAAGTTGTATCTTTATCAACATAAGTACCAGTGGGTTCAGACCAATCCCTTCCTAATAACATAGAACAATTAGCAAAAATTTCTAAAACTTGAATGCTTCTTATATATTTAATCATTTCATCTTATGCTAATTTAATGACAATATCTCAAAACTTATCAAAACTTTTAATTTTATGAGTCAAAATTAGTAGTTTTATTTTATCTCATTCATATGGAATGCCTAATTGATCTTCAATAATATTAGGAATAATATTATTTGATGCCTCTATGCCAAATTTGTAATTATGAAGAATTTTATTGACAATTATAATAAAAACAAAAAAATGGAGGGATATAGTCAAAAGGTGGATCGTTATATTGAACAAACACATATTTAGAATTATATTTATCAATTTCTTCTTGTAGCCCTAGAATGTTCTTAGGATCTATATTTTTAATAATTTCATTAATATTTACAAGTTGACTAGGCAAACAAGAGTCTTGAATTAAATAAAAACTAACTTTAGTATTTTATAAATCATTAATAATATTGCAAGGCCCAACATTAGCATTGAATTGAAGATAAGTTATATGCATATAGGCTAGTTTATATTATATCTAGTAGGTAAATAATTTTGTTGATGTGAAATTTAATTTGGATTACCTATGGATGTATTATTTTTCACTAAAAATTTCCATTTATTTTGCATTAAAGGTTTTAAAGAAGGGTGATTATTATAAGTTTTTTTGTGTATTCTTATTATCCTTAGGAAAAAAATGTAATCTTTTTTCATTTTTTAATAAAATAAATATTTGAAGCCTAGACTTTTTATGAAAGCTTATCATAATTTTATATTATCTACTAAGTCAAACTAGCATTTTATTAAATGTAGACATATTTCTAAGAATCTAAATTTATAGTATTTCTATTTTTGGCATTATTTTGTTGAAATTAGATTTATATATTTCTATTATTGGCTTTTAACTAGTAAGATATTGAATTCTAATATTTATATTATTGGTTTTAAGTAATGTGATATTGAATTCTAATATTTATACTATTGGATTTTAATTAGTGTGAAATCAAGTTCCAATTATATCCTAATTAGTACTAATCATAATATGCCCTGTAATTTTCCTATTATCATCTAATAGTTGTCATAATAACATCTAATATTTTTATAACCCATCAAGATAAATTCATACAAGTGATTAAAACAACACACTAAAGGTTCAAACCTTGTGGATAGCTATCCATAAGGAAATTAAGTTTCCTAAATTAGTTTTATCCTTATTTTATAAGATTGATTTATGGACACCTTTCAGTTTATTAAAAAGTGGCTCTATTTGACTTGCATTATATTTTGTGGTCAATTTCTTAACCTTTTAGTTTGGGTCATGGAATCAAGGAATACCAAGGTTTTTGTAGTCATATAAAATGTCAAAATTGGTAGCTTGAGTGTGTATTATGAAACCTTACCCATAGATCACTCTTGCATGCTCTCATGACCCTTTTAGACACATTTTTGCTTATTCCTAGTCATCTATAGACTTCTAAAACCTAATTTTAGCTCAACTAGGCTACATTTCCCATGTTAATTCCACCTCCCTAGGTCCCACACCTATAAGATAGGAGTACCCAACTTGGACTATAGCACTAGACCCTAGGGTGTCCTATTTTGGCATTCTTGTCCAATTGTATTTTTAGCTCTAATGGTCATTTCCTTTTGGTTCCTATCCTTCATCTTTTTGGCCTAGCATGAATGCATTAAACCCATGACCAATAGATCCCTATAAAATATCATTCAAAGTTAATTTAGAAGGAGGTTGGTAAATATTAAAAATTAAGAAAGAATAAAAGTAAAACTACTTTGGTAAATTTCCCTATTCTCTGTATACAACCATATGATATAGCTATAAGCATATCCAAATCCTCACACTAGTCCCTAGCCACCTCAAGCATACCTAGTTTAGTATTTTTGCATCTGCATAACACTATTACACAAATCACATCAAGTGGGAGAATTACATATGGCTTGATCCCTCTTTGGAGTATTGGTATCTAGGTAGCATGCCCACACAAGGGGTGTAGATAGACATTTAGTGCATCTTACACACACTAACCCCACTTATTTCTCAATTTTTATCAAATAATAATGAAGTATAGGGTTTTAATATTAAATTATCTATACAAGGAGTTCTATATACCTTTATAAGTCAATATTTCATAGGCAGGCTCACACAGGGACAGTGAACAAAACCCAAAAAACTCAGGGCTCTATGAGAAGTTTAGATAACAATGGAAGAGGACAATAAAATTATACCCTAGGGTATCCTATTTTTATGTTCCTATCCTTTCAAAAAATTAAATTTAAACCCTAATTTATGACACTATCCCAATCCTATAAGACTAGTATCAGACCCTGCAACAACTATTTCAATTTGTTTTAAGCTAAGTCTTATTTTCTCCATATTTATTTCTATTTATAGAAAGGATAAAATAAAAATAAATTATACAAATTAGTATTTAAATTATTTAAATATTATCTAATAATTTAATCAACTTATAAATTTAACTAAATTAGGAATAAGACTCCAATATTGCCAAAACTATTAAATCATTTGGTGAACCTGACTTACTTTGTGCATAGAAACCCTAAGATGTTATTTCTTTGGATCATAATAACATGCCATTTTAGACAATTATTGATCAAAATTTACCATTGTTCATATAAGCTCAAATTAAATCTAGTACAGTTAAGAGAGTTCTAGTTGATAGTGGTTCTAGACTTAACATATGTAATATTAAATTCTTACAAACCATGGGCATAGATATGGTATCCATGTAAAAATCATATAATAATATTAGAGGGTTTGATGACATACTATGATAAAATTGGGTACCATTACTTTGGATATCATGGTAGGGCCCAAAACCCTCTCTACATATTTCCAAGTCATGTCAGGTCCTCTTCATTATAATCCTTTATTTAGATGACCTAGGATACATGCTATGGGGGAAGTTCCTTCTACTCTTCATCGATGTGTTAATTTTATCTATGAAGGATACCTATACACATGCCCAAAAAATAACTAACCATTTAGATATTATCAAATTATAGTCATCTTTGATTATTTTTCTAGATGGGACACCTCATATCACATTTTAATCACCACCTCATCGCATTTATCCTAACTATTTACATACATATGAGGTAGGAAAGACTAACACATCTTGTACTCCTCCACTTACAATTGTGTCCTTAGCTTTATATACTCAGCCAGTCATAGTAGCTTCAGTCATTCTAGATACTCCATCAGTTATAGTTCTTACACCTATTACAATTATATAATCATTAATAATAGTTCTAGCAGTCTCAGTTGATTCTATATATATAGCTCCTCTAACAATTATAGATACTCTCATAGCACCATCATCTTCTACTAATACAATTGATGAGACTCCCATATCATAGTTACCCCTTGTGGTAAATTTTGAGTTATCATATGTACATGATGTTGATACAAATTCCTAGGTTACTTCAGATGATGATACGACACCATATTCACATAGGACTATTTGTGTGGATTAAGCTTTACACTAGTTGGCCTAGGAGAGTATTGAGATGACTCTAGATCTCTCATTACACATCTTATATCACTTTTAGCATCTTGCACTACACTCTTAGGATATACTCTGCATTTGTGGCCATAGATAGATCACATGGCATATATAGTTCACATGGGTACCTCTATGGATATAGAGCCAGTCATTCAAATTTAGGTGGGTAGCACATAACATCAGCCATAGATTATGATATAGATGTTACTTGATCATGGATTAATCACACTACCTACACTATAACACAAATCTATTAGTATATTATCAAGGTAAGATGGTCACCCATTTTGTCTCTTTCATTAAATCACAAGCCATGACACTAACTAATGTATAACTTTAAAATAGAGATTGGATAAAATATAGGTTTAGGGTAGTATTCATATTACATCACCACCAACACCAGCTCCACCACTTCCACCAAAGCCATATACTACTAGAAATAAATGTCCTAAAGGAGAATTAGCATCTTCACCACTAGAGCAACCTTCAGTTCACATTTGGTAGGATGACACCATGTATATAGAGTCTACAACATATGATGATACTTATGATGATGATCTTGAGGAATTTGATGATGGCCATGATACCTTCCTCCATATCCATCCTCATTGAGCCCCATCCTTAGGCCCTTTACCCCCTCCAACCTACTCTTTTATGTCACCATGTACATATTACTTTACTCATATGCTTGTATATAGTTTCCTTTTAGCTTACTTGTACATAATTTTTCAAAATTACTTGTACATAGTTTATTTTTGCTTACTTGTACATAGTTTCTCAATATTTATTGTACATAGTCTCCTCATACTTGATTTTACATAGCTTACACCAAAAATACCAGCAATAATATAACATTTCAAAAAATCTAAAAACATTCAAATATGCCAAAAATACCAAAAACAATATAACATTTCAAAAAAATCCAACAATATTCAAATATGTCAAAATCCAAAAACATTTAAATAATTTAAAAAAACCAAAAACATTTTAATTGTATGCATTATCCATGCTTTACATTTATTCTACCATGTGAGACTTACATTTGTTGTTCTATGCTATTATTTGTCAATTTATCTATATTGCCATGATATACTTGATCTTTGTTTGAGTGTGTATAGTGACATCTAGATCCATGATTGCTTCACTCTACCCATTGAGGGGGCATCTTACTTCTACATTAGAGACATACATCGATATATCTACCCCATGAGGGCATCTTCTACATGATTACACCATTTGAGTTATGTCAATCCTACACCACACACTATAGTTATCATGTTGATGTACATTACTTACTAGCTTAGATAGATTACTCTATAGACACTCACTAGTATATATACCTTGTGTATTTCTTAGCATATACCTAGTCTTGTACTTCATGTCTTACTTACTTTCACTTCTTTCTTTTATTAGTTAGATGTGATTGTATTTTTAGTATTTACATGCTTTCCTTTTTTTGGCTTTATGTAGCTAGATGTGATTGCATTTTTGAGTTCCTATTTTATCTCCTGTATGTGCCTTAGGACATTTTTTAGTTTCCTTTTCTTGTATTCTTATGTGTACCTTAGGACATTTTTTAATGTCCTTTGCTTATACTCTTCTATGCACTTGTGGCCCTCATGCCAAACATTATTTATTTAAAATTATATCTATATGTGGCATTTGAACATGCCTTATATGCTTGCTTTCTAGTTTGAATGACATTTATCCATGTCCCTTGTTTGATTTACCCCTTGGCCACTCTTGTATGTTTCTTGATTCTTGCCTTGTGTGCTTGTTGCTTGATTACTTCTCAATTATTTACAATGCCATGATCCACATCATGCATTATCTTTCTTCTTGGATGCCATGATGGAAATCATGCTCCATCCCTCCTTGACAACTAAAAACTAACCAGACTTCCAATTCTAGTTTATTATAATGCACATGTTATTACATTGTTATATCTATCTAGGTATACCCATGTTGATCTAACAATATCTCATACAAACCATGCTATATCTTGAGATATCTTATCAATTATCATTGTATATCATGTATTATTACAACATAACACACTTGTAGGGATATTTTTTGAGGATAATCATTGTAGGGTCTTCATTCCTACCCTTAAAAGAGGGGGTAATAAATAGGTGTTTTTATCATAGATATCAGAGCTCTTATTGGTTGAAAAAATTAGCTTTCAGAACACCCATAATAGTATTTATACTTAAAAATAGGTAGAATAGACTAGACAAATAGTGACAATTATAGAACAATATTTAGAATAAACACAAGATAAGAGCACCAAGTTTGGACTACAACATCAAATAGTAAGGTGTCTTATTTTTGTGCTTATGTCCAAACAACAAAAATACTAGATTTTCTAGAAATAAAAAGAAAGGTAAGACTAGTTATAGTTTTGTTAGCAATAGTTCATAATCAACAATTTCAGTATAACTTTTCTCAATGAATCTAGATATAGGTGGCATCATGCATGGTATGATGGTCTCACTTCTATTTTTAGATTAGGTAGTTGGTATAGCTTCTAGATCAGAATCCATGTTACAAATAGCAGTGATTGGGGGTAATGTGCATAGCACATTTAACTTCTTTTCTTTTCATATTTAGTACATTACCTAGGTATTCTCAATAGTTGTGGGATTTATTATATATACAGATGGTTGGCATTATTTCCAAGTGGCTTCCACATAAGCCTATTGCCCAATTTTGGAGTGGCTTTCATACAAGTCCTATCTCCACCTTTTTTGAGTAGCCAAGAGTGGCCTAGTTTCTAGCACACATTCGACTATCCATGCCACATTTATAGATTACAAAACATTTATGGGATTCAAGAGCCATCTCATATGACACATATTCATACTAATATCAGTTCATAACTTCACTTCATGGAGAAATTATGGATCCAAAGGACTAGTTAGCCTTTGTATTCTTGAGCCACCTACTCAAAGGGATTAGACACATAGTACAAACATCAATTATCATATGCATGATCAAATAACTTCACTTAGTGGGAAATGATGGAGCCAAAGGGCTAGCCTTTCCATTATTGAGACACTTTCATGGAATTGAACACTCAACTCTATTCATGATATTACTTTTGGTACAATATCATTCAACACATACTCAACATTACTTAGTATCACTTAGCATCACAATAGGTTTTGTATTGGTTTGCATACCTGATAAGGTGTATTCATTCATTTTTCTTCCTCTCTCTTTTACCAAACTTTTTTACATTTTTACTTTTAAAATATCATGTCTAGTAAGAACTCATCTAATCCTAATTTTATTTTATAGATTTACACTTCATGACATGATCTCTCTATACACACCTAGCATCACACAAATTCATGAGCTTCACCCTTGCAGGTAAGTTAAATTATGCTTTTTACTTTTCTTATATCCTAGTATTTTACTTCACTGCATCACTAGTATAAAGAGGGGGAAATTTAGTCATATAAAATGTCAAAATTGGTAGCTTGAATGTGGCTTATGACACCCAACCCATAGGTCCCTCTTACATGATCTCATGATCATTCTAGACAACTTTTTGCTTATTCATAATTATCTTTAGACTTCTAAAACTTGATTCTATCTCAACCAAGTTAAATTTCTCATGCTAATTCCATCCCCCTAGGTCCCATACCTATAGGATAAGATCACCCAACTTGGATTATAGATTCATACCCTAAGGTGTCTTATTGACACTCCTATCTAATTGGATTTCTAGCTCCAATGGTCATTTCCTCTTAATTCCTATCCTTCATCTTATCAGCCTAGCATGAATACGTTTGACTCATGACCAATAGATCCCTATAAAATTTCATTTAAATTTAATTTATAATGAGGTTGGAAAATATTAAAAAGCAATCAAGAATACAAGAAAAACCACTGAGGCAAATTTCTCTATTCTCTACATACATCCATTCAATATAGCTAAAAACATATCCAAATCCTCACACCAGTCCCTAGCCACCTCAAGCACACCTAGTTTAGCATTTTTGCATATACATAACACTATTTCATAAATCACATCAAGTGGGAGAACTACATATGGCTTGATCCCTCTTTAGAGTATTGGTATGTAGGTAGCATGCTCACACAAGGGGTGTGGATACATGTTCAATGCATATTACACACATTAACCCCTATTATTTCTCAATTTTTATCAAAGTACAATGAAGTATAGGGTTTTAAGATTAAATAATCTCTATAAGGAATTCTATAGACCTTCAATAGTCAATATTTCATAGGCTGGCTCACACGGGGAAAATGAACAAAACCTAGAAAACTCAGGTCTCTATAAGTAGTTTGGACAACAACTACAAAAGAGGACAATAGGTCTAGACCTCAGGGTGTCCTATTTTGATGCTCATGTCTTTTCACAAAATAAAAGTTAGAACTTGATTTATGACATTATCCCAATCCTGCATAACTAGTATCAGACCCTACAATAACCATTTCAATTCATTTCAAGTTAAGTCTTATTTTCTCCATATTTATTGTTATATATAAAAAGGTTAAAAATATAAATAAATTATAAAAATTGGTAGTTAAATTATTGTAATATTATTTACTGATTTAGTCAACTTAGACCTTTGACTAAATTAGGAATAAGACTCCAATATTCTCAAAAATATTAAATAAGTTTTACTTGTCAAAATATTAGTGTTGTGTGAGAATAGAGGGTTTTTTATTTGGTTGTTTAATATTTTCAAGTGGTTTGGAACTATTAAGGGTTATAGTTATTACATGAGATGAGCTTATTACATTGGGGAAAGGTGAAAGAATAAAAAATAATGGTTGAATTTTTATTTTAGTAGAATGGCCCTATTTTAATAATGAGAGATTAAATTTGTTTATTTCAGGTTAAATCTATTAGATGATGGTCTAGCTTTTTGGTTTGGGTATTGAATGAGATGGATTTATTAGATCAAGCAAGACTCAATTCTTAGGACTACTCAATGGATTCCCTATGTAATCAATCTTAAAATGGTTTTTTTAGTTTCCCTAAAGAAACCTCATTCAAATAGGTTTGTGGATTCCTATGGGAATCCTTCTTCAATTGGATTCATGGGCTCTTAGAAGAATGTTTTTCTAGGAAGACCACAAATTCCTTAAGGAATCCTTCCCATTTTATACCTAGGATTCCTTATAGGTTCATTTCCCAGTTTGTCTCTTATATTCCCTATAAATAAATTTTCATCCTTGGAGACACTTGGATACTTGTACCTCCCCTTATGTTTAGGTTGGATCCTAATCTAGTCAAAATTAGGTTCCTAGTTTAGGGTTCTATCCAAAAAACCCCTACTATTTTTTCTATTTTTAATCCTCTATTTTGGTTCCAAATCTAATGAAAATTGATTATGGGATACTTATGCCTACTTATCCATGAGCTCAGGCTAGTTTTCATTTAATCTAAAACTGATTAGGTCCCACACCATTTTAAATTGATTGTTGCTGTTCCTTTTTTCTAATTTGGGTTAGTTTTCAGACTTGCCTATGTTGTTGGATTTCAAATACCTAAACCTCCTTTTGTATCTAGGTTTATTCCTTATCTAGTAAAAATTAGGTGCCTAGTTCCCAATCTAGTTAAAATTAGAGGTGGGAGACTTGGGATTATTTTTCCATGAATCTACATTGGTTTACAATCCAACTAAAATAGACTAGTTCTCACACTAGTTAAAAGTGTTTATTATTCTTTCTTTACGATTGGTTTTTTTGTTGGGTGTGAGTCCTTCTTAAGACCCTACTAGGTTTCTTTTTCCTTATTTTTATCCTATTTTTTGTCTATTTTGAGCTAAGATCATGGGTTTATTTTTAGTGGTCCTTCTAGTTCTTAGTAATTTTATTCTCTATTTATATATTCTAATTTCTAGGGGGAAACCCTGACCTCCTATTATGGCTAAGTAGGCATAAGTATCCCATAATCAAATGTGGTTTTATCCTTAATTAGATCACCAAATGTGGTTTTATCCATGAGCTCAGGCTAGTTTTTTTGTTGGGTGTGAGTCCTTCTTAAGACCCTACTAGGTTTCTTTTTCCTTATTTTTATCCTATTTTTTGTCTATTTTGAGCTAAGATCATGGGTTTATTTTTAGTGTTCCTTCTAGTTCTTAGTAATTTTATTCTCTATTTATATATTCTAATTTCTAGGGGGAAACCCTGACCTCCTATTATGGCTAAGTAGGCATAAGTATCCCATAATCAAATGTGGTTTTATCCTTAATTAGATCATCAAATGTGGTTTTATCCATGAGCTCAGGCTAGTTTTCATTTAATCTAAAACTGATTAGGTCCCACACCATTTTAAATTGATTGTTGCTGTTCCTTTTTTCTAATTTGGGTTAGTTTTCAGACTTGCCTATGTTGTTGGATTTCAAATACCTAAACCTCCTTTTGTATCTAGGTTTATTCCTTATCTAGTAAAAATTAGGTGCCTAGTTCCCAATCTAGTTAAAATTAGAGGTGGGAGACTTGGGATTATTTTTCCATGAATCTACGTTGGTTTACAATCTAACTAAAATAGACTAGTTCTCACACTAGTTAAAAGTGTTTATTATTCTTTCTTTGCGATTGGTTTTTTTGTTGGGTGTGAGTCCTTCTTAAGACCCTACTAGGTTTCTTTTTCCTTATTTTTATCCTATTTTTTGTCTATTTTGAGCTAAGATCATGGGTTTATTTTTAGTGGTCCTTCTAGTTCTTAGTAATTTTATTCTCTATTTATATATTCTAATTTCTACTATTTTTAGTGGAAATAAAGTACTAAATCTAGTATTTTTGTCCTAGTATGCCAATCATCAAATGTGGTTTTATCCTTAATTAGATCACCTAAGGAGATTATTGAAAATGAAAATTATAGCATCAACTAATCAACCCTTTCACCTATTCCAAAGGTTAAATTGGAATCATACCAGTCTAATAGTAAGGTTCTAAATGTTCAATTATGATCTTAAAGATGCGAGAGTTTTTTTAAATGTTCTATGAAATAATGAATGAGTTATCAAATATAACATATTCCATCATAATTTTAGAAATCCACTTTATTAAATAATGAATCAATGTAGATATTAATATGTAATCTATCCTAATTGACAAAGAAGGCTTATGAATAAGATAATCTCTTGAAGGACATAAATCTGATTCAATAATAATATATTTCAATGTAATATCTTATTTCTTATACTGTATCAACCTCCAAATAACATCAAGATAATAAATTAGAAATATAAATTAAAATATAATTGAGATAAATCAAAATAAACAAACTTTATATCAAGTAAACAATCAAACAAAACTCAACACACAAGAGACACAACAATAGTAAACAACAAATTAAAAGAAAACAAACATGATAGCCACTAGTCTAAGAAAGAAATAACTAATAAGTTAAAGAAATAAAGTACTAAATCTAAACAAGCAATAATAAAATAAATAACATCAATTAAGTTTAATAAAACTAATTAAAACAAACTAAAATAATATAAATCTAAACTAAAACTATAAAATAACTAATCAAGAAACTTAATAAAGTCTAACAAATTAACTAATCTAAAACTAGACCATAAAAGAAAGAAAGAAATCTAACTCTAAGAAAATAAATAGGGAAGTTAAACTAAGAACTAACCTAAAAGAAAAAATAGAAAAGAATAGAAAGTTAAATAAAATTAAAATATATTAAAACCAAAAGAAATTAAAAAAAAATAGATTAATTAAAGATTAATCTAAATCAGATTAAATTAGACTAAAGTCAAATTTAAAATAAAATACAATATGGATAAAACATGAGAGTCTCAAAAGAGAGAGTCATCTTAGAAAAATAGATTGATTTTATTTGAGAAACCAACATCTTTAATTACAAAATATCTTGACATATAACTTTTATAATCAAAGATATCAATGAAATGTCATAAACAATGAATTTTTCATCATTATTTAGGTCGAATACTTGAATTCTACACATAGGACTACAAGGGAAATCATCAAAAGATATTAACCTTGACAAAATTTAGACAATCGATTATAAATGATAATACAAAAATAGATATACCTACATTGCCTAATGATTTACTAAACCATCAGAGAAAGTACCATTAGGTCTATCTACAAAAGTCATTCTATCTCAGAGAAGTTTCATAGAAGAGAGAGAGATAAATGATTGACTTCACAATGTATAAGTCTTCAACACCTATGTTGTTCCTCCCTTTCAAATGAATCCTTAATATCTTTTTATGCTTCAAATTTGGTTGGAAACTAAGTTATAACCAATCTTAGTTAGTTATTAGTTTACCTTAACTAATTGACTTTATACAAGTTAATTAATATAAATATCTATTAGTTAAGGTTTAATTAAGATTTAAAAGTCTTAATGGATTAAGTATTTGAATATAGACTGAACACTTCTTAATGAGTTGAGACCCTAATCAATTAATAATAAAATAGAATAATATATATCAATAAATAGATAAATCAAAGTTTAATAAAATTCATATATATATATATATATATATATATATATATATATATCCCAGAATGCATATTTCTAAAAATTACTTAGGTATATGTGTGTGTGTGTGTTAGAAAATTAAAGTGTGCTACACTTTCAAAACCTCATCATCAAAATATCAAATTTTGAAATCAAAGTATCAAATCTAAAAGTACAGAGTTCTACCAACTTAAAGTTATTCATGAAAATAAAAGTTTATCCTACTAACATCCAATAATCATTAGAATAAAAAAGAAATTCAATCACTATCTTTCCTTGTTCATTCACACACTCATTGTATTCTATTTGGTTTCATAAAAAATATCCCTTAAAAACTATCTAAAACTTTAAAATAAAATTATATTATCATAATTTTATTTTCACAATATTTTGATATATTCTTTTGAATTTTGTTTTCACTCTGAATATAATCTCACATATATATATTTATCAAATCAAACTTTCATAAATTTCCAAACAAATTCAATCATGTCTAAAATAATAATTCTTATTCATGACATATATTCCTCAAACTATAAACCATGTAACTATTTAAAATCAAATAAGAGATTAAATCATCGAGTATGAATTTTTGAGTAATAATTTATCCTTCTATGTCAATATTATAGTTTTCCTACAACTATAAAATTTCTTATTATTCTAAATATTCATGGTTTTGAAATATTATCACAATATTTCATTTTTTCAATCAAAACCTTGATGGAAATAATATACTCAAATTTTCATGAAATTCCATTCCAAGTATCAAATTCTAATCACTCCAAAACCATTGTAGAATATACCACAATAACTGTTATCTCTATCTTAAAGCATTATTTCAAAAATAAACAACCCATTTATATTTTCCACATATATTCATTTTCAATCAATTTCAATAGGAATTGACATGAACCCTTCACACAAAAAACATTTGGCATCACTATACTGAAACAATTTATCATAGTCTTTCAAACAACCATTAAACTTTCCAATATCTTAAAAATTACTTCTATAGGAAAATCCAGAACATCTTAATGGAAAATTTTCCAAACAAAATCTTCATGATAAACTAGAAACCAACAACCTATCCATATAATATCTCTGTGCAAAACTCATCTCATAATATTTGCAATGAAGCTCCAAACATAAAATGATGTGTTTCAAACCATATCACTGTATAATATTTAGACAAAAAAGAAATATAACCTTGCATGTCTAGAATATATCTTCTAAATCATATTTTTGGAACCAAAGGAAACTATTTATTTACTATCCATTCATTTCCAATGCTTAAACAAAAACCTAGAACACTTACAAAATATTTCAACTTTTGTAAAACCCTACTATGCACAAACTAATATTTCAACTGAATGAAACATTAAACATTTCAATAAGACAAAACATTCAAAAAATGAAATGTAAACCCAAAAAAATATCTTCCATTATTTCCAAGTCCAACACACTATACTTCTAAAATTTAACCATGCAGGATTTTCCTTCAAAACCCATGAATAGATAAAACTGTAGAAAGATACAAATGAAAATGTATTTGCATGCTTGAACATAATCCTTTTATCACTTATTTTTTTTATAGATGAATATCAAACCCATCAAAATATTCATGCAATAAATATAGAGTTTATTTTTTCAAAAACTCAAAGCCTCAACAAATATTTTGAAACTGTAAATATATTCAAAACACACTATTGAATATATTATTCATAGAAACCTAGACTAATATATATGTTTAGAAGTCTTAATATTTCAATAAAAATACTCTTGAACCCAAACCAACATGTATGTATCACATCAAACCAAGAGAAATAGCTTTATCAAAAACTAAAATTTATTTTCATTGATATCTCATCTGAGAAATGACAACCAAAAACCACAAGCTCTCTTAATTTCCCAAACATACATGCATATCTTTAAATAGATAGCTTCATCAAAGCTCATCAACATGCAAACCAAAAATCATATTCTTTCCATGTAACAAAAAACTAATTAAAAAAAACTCAAAAACATTCCTTAAAACTTATTCATTATGTTCAAGGTATACATGTATGCACTTTTATACAAGCTTTCCATTCACAAATCATGTCTATAACTCCAAAACCAAATTGATAGAGTAACACTTCCATGAGAAAGATTTGAAAAAATGACCAAAAAAATGAAAATTATTTTATTTATGATCCAAATCCCTCGATGTAACTACCTTTCTTATGTGTTTATTTTATATTGGTTCATCAAATTGAGGATATTACTTTAGTAATCCACTAACTAGTCAGCAAATCCACCAAACTTAACAATAACCAAGATACATAATAAACCTCGCACTAATCTCTAAAAATCAAGACATGTACACCTAATATTAAATTATTAAACTACCAAATAATCTTTAAAAGATATCAAAGCATTGATCATGATTCACATTAACTCACCTTACTAGCCAATATGCCATGAGGTTTTTCAATTAGTATGCCACAAACCCCACCAACTCACCTTGCCAAATCAACTTTCCAACTGAAAAATTTATTCAATATGCCTTTGAAATTATAAATTTTATCATAAATCCTTTGTGATCATACTAAATCTATATGCCTCAAATATAACCTTAGTTCATAACTTTGAAAATAATAAGTTTTGAGTGATCATTATGGCCATCGAACTAGATTATATTAGAACTTAGGATATTAAAATAAGATCTTAGCATGATTAAATATTAGAAACTTATAACCCTTTAGGGTACTTAATGTCATTAGGAGATAATTTATCCAATATCAACCACATTAAACCATGTCAACATTTTGAAAATGTTAATTATATTTGTAACTGATTATTGTATAAAACTAAAAAAACTATATAGGCTCATAGTCAAACCTTGAAATTCATGATAAATCAAATAATGTATTTGATTTAATAATCCATAAAATGCATTACTTATCAAACTATAAAAATCATGAGAATTTATTTATATAGTTGCAATTGAAAAGGAACTAATAGGGAAACTGTTATAACTAATTACTATACCATTTTTATCTATCTCAGACTAAATTGCTCATTGTCATTGAAAATGAAAATACCAAATTAGTCAACGCAAACTACTCACACTATCAAATGAAAACTAATTTGAAATTTATATAATACTTAGTTGAATATAAAAGTAGATATCTAAATTTATCATGACATTCATAAAATATTTTAAAACCATATAAAGTGTCAATATTTTAAACTAAAAAAATGTACTATCATCTAAATAATGAATTGAAAAATAAAATGATTAATCACAACTATTTAGAAATGATATATATATATATATATATATATATTCATCTAGTTATGCTTTTTGAAACCATATAAATGTGAAATCATAAACCAATCATATATATATATATATATATATATATATATATTCATCTAGTTATGCTTTTTGAAACCATATAAATGTGAAATCATAAACCAATCATCATCAACTTATAATTGATAATATGCATCTAAATATACTACTAATTGACTAAGTCCTCAACACATTTTTAAACTTTATGATTGAGTCATCTCTATGGTAGAAATGTATTAGTTTTATAAAAATTAAAACGGGGTGTGAAAAATAGGCATAACACTAGTGACCTTGATAGTCAATTTTGAGTAATGGGATTGAATATCAATCAAATTTCCTATTGATAAAACATAATCTTGAGAGTGTGATTTAGGTAAATCATTTCTCAAGCAACTATGTGCAAACCCCTTTAATAATGAATTAATAAGGGATGAGTTATTTAGCTAGTATGGCATGAAAAAAGGGAATGATCTAGCCAAGAAGTTTGGGCTAGATGCATAAACTAATACAAATGCCTTAAATACAAAATATGAAAATAAAGTATTACCTCAATAACTAGTTACAATTCAACATATATTATTCATGTATAAATAAAATTGAATTTATAAATAATAATATCCAAGAAATGATTGACACTTATAGCAGAATTGTAACATCATTTCATTCTTCCTTCATAATGTGAAACTCATCCATTTGTAACACTCATTAATATTTTCAAGAGTAAAACCAAAAAATAATAGAAGTCAAACAAATAAACAAAAATAAGAAACAATAGGAAAGGACAACATAGAAAAGAAAGCATAACATAAAAGGAAAATAAGAAAACAAAAAAACTTTAGGCATATAAAATGCAAAAATTGGTAACTTGAGAATGGTTAATGACACCCAACCCTTAGATACCTCTTACTTACTTTCATGACCCTCTTAGGCTTAATTACACTGATTCCCAATCATCTATAGCCTTCTATACTTGTTCCCAACTCACCCAAACTACTTTTTCTAAGATAAATCAATCCCTTTATGTCCCATTTGCTCAAGATAGTAATTCCACACTTAGACTATAGCACCAATGCCACTCCTATCTGCTTTTGAAATTATTATCCAAGTCCATTTCTAGCCTTAATGGTTAATTTGTTCTGATTCTCTATCCTTATCTTTGTTGGCCTAATGTGAGTACATTCAACCCATGACCAGTAGATCCCTATAAAATCCCATTCAAAGATAATTTTGAAAGGGTTCACAAATATCACTAAGAAGACAAGAATATAAGAAAGGATACTAAATAAATATTCCCTATTCTCTACATACAACTAGACAACATACTTACAAGCTCATTCAAATCCTTACACTAGTCCCTATCCACCTTAGGCACATCTAGTTTAGCATTTTGCATCTTCATAAATAAATTTGCATAAAGAACATCAATTGGGAGAACTACATATGGCTCTAGTGAATCTTACACACACTAACCCCCCCCCTCTTACTCAAAATTATTCAAATAATAATGGAAGATAGGGTTTGAATAAATAATCTATTCTACAGGGAGCTATATAGGCTTTGACTACCAAAACTTTGTAAACAAGGTCACACAAACATAGAGAACAAAACACAAAATGCTCAGATCCTCAAGACAAAAGTAATAAGGATGGACTCTAGTGTTGGTGCCACTACTATCTAGTTCTATCACTCCTATCCAATCACAAAATGAAGTTCATATCTCGGTTTATGATAGTGTCTCAATCCTACACAGTGAATTCTAGCCTCTATCTTAGTCGAATTAATTAGTTTTTAGTTAAGTTTTATTTTCTTCTCCTTATTACTATTATTAGAAAAGTTTGAATTTCAATTAATTTAAAAAAATTAGTAGATTAATTATTATCTATTTATTTACTAATTTTACTACTTATACCCTTTAACTAAATTAGGAATAATACACCAATATTTTCAAAATTGTTAAATTTTTTTTGGTGAACCTAACTTACTTCCAACATGCATAAAAACCCTAGGGTAAAATCTTTACTAATTTTTCATATATTTTTCTAATTTTTTACCTACATAATAAAATTATAAATTAACTTTAATTTTTAAAATTTTGTAATAATTTTAAATAAAATTTCTTTCAAACCTTAATTACACATACTAGGTCCTAATAATTTTCCAATAATTTTATGATTTTTTAATAGCATATTTAAATAAGAAAATCCATTCAAAATTTAATAGTAATTTTTTTTAAATATATATTTTTCAAAACCCTAGTTACACCTACTAGGTCCCATTAAATCACAAATTTTCCAATAAGATTCTAATTTTTTAAACTTGTATATCCAACTCAAAAATTAAATTTCCAATTCAAAATATAAAAACATGCAAATAATTCAAAAACACCAAAAATATTTTTATTGTATAAATTATTCATGCTTTACATTGCTAATAATATTCTAGACTTACATTTGTTATTCTATGATTATTTTTTGTCGATTTATCTATATTACCATACTTCACTTGATCTTCTTTGAGTGTGTGTAGTGACATCTAGATCTTTGATTGATTCACTCTACCCATTAAGGGGGCATCCTACTTTTATATCGAGATAGACATCGATATATATACCCACTAGGGGAATCTTCTACATGATTACATCATCTAGGTTATGTCATTCCTACACCACACACTCTAGTTATCATGTTGATGTACATTATTTACTAGCTTACACAGATTAATTTATTAATACTCACTAGTATATAGAAATTGTTTATTTCTTAGCATATACTTAATTTTGTACTAACATGTATTTAATACTTTCTATCTTTCTTTGATTAGTTATATGTGATTGCACTTAAGTTCCTTACATGCTTTCTTTTCTTACTTAACATAACTAGATTGTTGTATTTTTGAGTTCATGTTTTATCTCTTGTATGTGCTTTAGGACATTTGCCAATGTATTTTGATTATATTTATGTGTGCTCCTTAGGACATTTTCTAATTTCCTTTTCCTATACTCTTTTATGTGATTTTGGCTTCCACACCAACCTTGTTTGTTTCAATTATATGTGTATGTAGAATTTGAACATACTTTGTATGCTTGCTTTCTAGTTTGAGTGGCATGTCCCCATGTCTCTTATTTGCATATCCCCTTGGCAAACCTTGTATGATTTTTTATTCTTGCCTTGTGTGCTTTTTTACTTGTTTTCTTCTTTTTATTTGTAATTCCATGAACCACATCATGCATTTATCTTATTTTTTTGGATGCCATGATGGACATCATACTCCATCCCTCAAAATAATAACTAACAACTAACCAAACTTCTCATTCTAGTTCAAGTTTAGTATATTTCATTACATTGTTATATATATCTAGGAATACCCTTGTTGATCTAACAATCCCTCAATACAAATCATGCTATATCTTAAGATATCTTCTCAATTATCATTTATATATCATGTTATTTTGAAACATAACACAATTGTAGGGCTCTTTTTTTTGAGTACAATGATTGCAAGGTCTTCATTCCTACCCTCAGAAGAGGGTTCAACAAATAGGGGTTTTGTCTCAAGAGATAAGAGCTCCTAATGGTTGAAAAATCAGCATTTAACACACCTAAAATAATAACCAAACATCAAAATAGTTAGAAAAAAATAGATAGATAGTCAAGAATCTAGAATAGTTACTATATTTAGCCCTAGACAATACTTCCCAACTTGAACAGCAATATCGTGCCACTAGTGTCAACTTTTGGTGATATTTTTCAAATAATATAAAAACTAGACTTTATAGAAGTAGGTAGAAAATTAGGTTAAACTATAGTTTTTCACAACCAAACTAGTTCAAAATCAATAATTTTTAGTACACTTTCACTTAGAGAATCCAAACATAGGGGGCATCATGCATGACATGATGGTTCTCACTTCTAGTTTTAGATACGCTAGTTGATATAACTTCTAGATCAAAATCTATGTTTTAGACACTAGTGATTAGGGTCAATGTGTATAACACATTTTTCTTTTATTTCCAAGTTTAGTAGTACCCAGACATTCTCAATAGTTACTTGCCTTATTTCATTTACAGATGGTTGGCATCATTTTGGAATGGCTTTCATACAAGCTTAACTTTTTGAGTTCTTAAATTCACAAGTTCTTGAGTTTTTGAGTGGCTTTCATACAATCCTAATGCATCAGTTTGGAGTGTCTTTCATACATTCCTAATCTCCATATTTTGGAGTGGTCAAGAGTGGCCTAGTTTCCAACATACATTCAACTATCCATGCCAACTTTGTTAGATCATGGTATATTCATGGGCTCTAGGATCTATCTCATATGACATACATTTTATACTAGTATCAATTCATATCTTCACTTCATGGGGAAATTATGGATCCAAAGTAATAATTAACCTTTGTATTCTTGAGCCACCTCTCAGAGGGATTGGACATATAATCCAAACATTGATTAACACATGCATGATCATATAGCTTCACTTTAGAAGGTAATGATGGAACCAAAAGGCTAGATAGATTTTTTATTCTTGAGCCACCTACTTAGAGGGATTGGACACATAGTCAAAATATTGATTATCACATGCATGATTATGTAATTTCACTTAGTGGGTGATGATGGAGTTAAAGGGCTAGCCTTTGCATTCTTTAGTGACGCTTAGGGAATTGAACACTCAACTCCATTCATGATATAGCTCTTGATACAACACCTTCCAACATAATCTAGTATCACTCAACATCACAATAGATTCATACTTCATAGTGTGATCTCTCTATGCACACCCAATATCATGACAGCTTCATGAGCTTCACCCTTACAAGTAAGTTTAGGTATGCTTTTTTTTTCCTTTATCCTAGTATTTTACTTTGCTGCATCACTAAAATAAAGGTGGGGGAGATTTAGTCATATAAAATGAAAAAAATTGGTAACTTGAGTGTGGCTAATGACACCCAACCCATAGTTCCCTCTTGCTTTCTCTTATGACCCTTCTAGGCACCTTTTTGTTGATTCCCAATCATTTGTAAGCTTTTAAAACCTCATTATAGCTTAACCAAGACCCTTTTTCCACACTTATTAGATCCCTCTAGGTCCCATACCCTTAGGAAAATAATTCTCAACTTGGACTATAGCATTGGACCCTAGGGTGTCCCCTTTTTGGTGCTCGTCTAATCACATTTTGACCCCAAGTGACCATTTTCTCCTGATTCCTCTTCCTCATTATGTCATCTTATGGAAAATACATTTAACCCATGACCAATATATATCTATATAAGCCCATTAAAATATCATTTGGAAAGGGTTGGAAAATATCACTAAAAAAACAAAAATACAAGAAAGACTACTCAAGTAATCTTCCTTATTCTCTGCATACAGCTAGCCAACATACTTGCAAGCTCATTCAAATCCCTACAGTAGTCCCTAACCACCTTAGGCACATCTAATTTATCATTTTTTATCTTTATATACATAATTTTTTAAAGCAAATAAAGTGGGAGAACTACACATGGCTTGATCCCTCTTTAGAGTATTGGTATGTAGGTAGCATGCCCACACATGGGGTGTGAAGCATGTCCAGTGCATCTTACACACAATAACTCCTCTCTTTCTAAAAATTGGTCAAATCATAATTGAAGATAGGGTTTTAAGAAATAATCTACTCTATATGGAGCTATATAGACTTGCAATTATCAAAACTTTATAGACAAGGTCACACAGTTATAACAAATAAAACTTAGAAAACTCAAATCCTCAAGACAATAGGGGTAGAGGTAGACTATAATGTTAATTCCATTACTGTCTATTTTTAGTGCTCCTATCCAATCACAAAATGAATTTTAGATCTCAATTTGTGATAATTTCTCAGTCCTACATAGTGAATTCTAGCCCTTATCTCAATCGAATCAATTAATTTTTAGCTAAGTTTGATTTTCTCTCTCTCATTACTATTTTTTTTAAAGTCTAAATTGAAATTAATTTACATAAATTATTAGCTTAATTATTGTCTATTTATTTACTAATTTTACTACTTAGACCCTTTAACTAAATTAAAAATAATACACTAAAATCTTTTAAATGAGAAATATTATTTCTAAGTATATTGGCAATTCTATAATGACCAAACCATAATGAATAAAATTTATGATGTTTACTAGGATCTTCATGATTTTTTTCCTAACATAAAATTAAATCACCAACTTTAAACTTTTTATTAGAAACTTTCTTATCAAAAAACTTTTTCAATTTTTGTTTAACCCTTTTTAAATTTTGTAATGTTGTTGCTTTAGATTCATCAAGATTTATTAGATCATGAAATATTTATTCAATCAAATTTGAATCTTTAGTAACAAATTGTAAAGTAGTTCTAGCTAAAGAAATTTAAAGTTGTATTGGTAAGGTGGGCTCAATTCCATATACTAACATGAAAGGTGAATAACTAGTTACTACATTAATAATAATTATATCAGCCCATAAAGCTTCAAAAATTATAAGATGCCAATTCCTTTTATTTTCACAAACTAATTTATTCATTATTGAAATTAGATTTTTATTTATTGATTTAGTTTGACCATTTATTTAATGATAATATTTTGATGAATGAATAGGTATAATTGAATACTTACCCAAAAAACCTACAAATTCTTTTGAAATAAATTGAGGCTCATGATAAAAAATGACTTCATAAGGAACCCCAAATCTAGAGAAAATCTAATTTTCTAAAAATGAGATTACTTTACCTATTACAAAACTTTTAAGTGCTTTGGTCCCAGGCCATTTAGTAAAATAATCTATTGCTATTAATATATACATATGACCATCAGATCAAGGATGATTTATATCTAAAATAAATTCAATGCCCCATTTCATAAATAGTTTTTAAATAATAACAAGATTTAAAGGTGTTGTAGACAACTTATCTCTACCAACATATAATTGACATTGCATACAAGAATGAACTAACTTATAAGCATCTTGGAATAGATTAGGCCAATAATATCTTACTCCTATGATATTATAAGTAGTATTTTTTTTAACATAATGTCCACCATAATTTCCTTCATCACAACCTCTAAGAACCTTTTGAGTTTGATCATGTATAAGGCATATTAATAAAAATCCATCTCTATTTCGATAAAACTAAAAAAAATTAATAAACAAAAATTTAAAGCTTTTAACCGTAAGGAATATTTTTGATTTTTATCAAAATTATTAGGATAGGTTTGATTTTGAAAATAAAATACTAATTCATGATACCAATCATCTTCAGCTAACACACAATTCCATTCATTCATTTCTAGATCAAATTTGAAATTTTTAGAAAAATTAGAAATCTCCATGGTCTTTAAATGAGGCTTTGCATTTAAATGATCATCAACTGCTAAGACCAAAACATTAATACTTGAAAAATAATTTTTAACTAAATGTTTTTCCAAATCATTACCTTTAATTATTTTTAAGGTTTTGAATTCAAGATCAAATTCTTGAATTCATAATATCCACTTAACAAGCTTTTCTTGAATGGTTGGTTATTTTAAAAGTAATATAAAACATGAACATTATATTGCACAAAAAAATTGCTTCCCATTAATAGATAACAAAATTTAATTAAGGAAGAAACCAATCAAAAAACAAACTTCTCAATAAGAGGGTACCTTCAGCTTCTTTTAAAACTTGACTCATATAACCAATTAGTTTTTCATCATTATTTTCAAACTCTTGAGTGATAAAATCTCTAATTACTTTTTTGATAAAATTAACATAAATAATAAATGCTTTATTCAAACTTAGTTTGGTAAGAACTAGAGCACTTGCAATGGCATTTTTAATGTTATTGAATGCTAAATTAGCACCTTCATCCCAAGTATAAATTTTATCTTTCTTAAGTAATAATTGCAAAGGATTAGACTTATCAACAAAATATAATATGAATTCCTTAACAAATGTTATTTTACCAAAGAAATATCTTAAACTAGATTGATCTTTAGGAGGAGGTAACTCTTTAATAGCTTTAATGTGTTCAAAATCTATAAATATGTCATCCTTAAAAATAATATGACCTAATAACTTACTTTTGGTAACATCAAAAACTGATTTCTTTGGATTCAAATAAATTTGGTACTTCCTACATCTTATGAAAACTTTATGAAGATTATCTAAATGTTTTTTTCATCTTTTTGAATAAATAGTGAGGTCATCTAGATAAACCTGAATGACAATGCCAATCAAGTCATCAAAATCAACATGCATGTATCTTTAAAAACTAGCTTCTGTATTCATTAATCCAAAAGGCATTCTATTATAAGAAAAATTACCTCTATGAGTAGTAAAAATAGTCTTATGTCTATCTTCAAGATTTACAAAAATCTAATTATAACAAAAAAAATCTATCTAATAAAGACATCATTTTTGATCCTACAACTTGTAAAATCTTACCAATACCTAATAGAGGAAAATTATCTTTAACACTAGTTTTATTCAAATATCTAAAATCAACACATAATCTAATATCACCATTTTCTTTCTAAGTAGCACTAAATTAGGTACCCATTCAGAATATTTTATAGGGAAAATGATACCAACATCAATCATTTTATCTAGATATTTGTTAATGGTGTCTTCTATGAAAGGGTTAATTCTTCATATTTTCTATCTTACATGTTTACTATTTGGATTTATAGGTATATCATGTCTAATAATATCAATATCATAACCTTTAAGATATTTATATGACCAAGTAAATACATCAATGAGTTTTTTAAATAACTTAATAAATTTAACCTTATCGCTTGTAGTAACTTGAATTCTTAAATAGACATATTTAGGATCCTATTATATACCTAAATTGATAGGAATAGTTTCACTTATGATTCTCCTAGAAGGTTCTTCTATTATAAATTTTTTGAGCTGATCGTTAGATGTAAACATAGATTCCAAAGTTATTAAATTAAAAAGAAATTTATTAGTACTTAATTACTAATAATCTTCATAATCTAGTACTTAATAATCATGATCAAAATAATTATCTTTATTGAAATAAGTTATGTGTTCATCACAACTAAAAATAGGCTAACTATCATTCAAATCAATAATTTTAAGTTGAAAAAATTCAGCATAAAATAAGTTTGTATTTGGTTCACTCTCACTTTGAGTTGGGTTGGATGCAAAAACCTCAAGCCTATTAACTCTAATATTATATTCTCTAAGAATATGAATGATGTTAAAGGCCTCAAAATTCTCAAGTGAAAACCAAAAACTTTGTGTATAATGATGTAGATGAGTTTTATTAGTTTTATAAAATTTTCAAACTTATCTAACAACTAATTCAGAATATCTAAATACTTCTAAATGTTTAATGTTAAGTTCAATGGATTTTTTTAAACTTAAATAAAATGATTCAAATTATATAGTATTATTAGTTTTTTTGAATGATATTTTTAATGCATAATGAATTTATTTACCAAAAGAATAAATTAAGTAAATCCTATCACCATTACCTTTTTGAGAACAAGCTCCATAAAAATAAAGTGACCATAAAATATATTTTTTAAAGAATTCTTCATGCTGATTTTTTGGTTCATCTAAACTCAATAACTTATAAGTTATAATTCTTGTCTCAACACAAGCAATATTGGAAGAAGTGGATAGATTTATAGGTGTACTAGACCAATCTTCTCTTTTAATGAAATCAACCTCATTACTAATGAGAACTCATGTGATATCTTTCCCAACAAAATCACTAGTTACTTTTAACCAATCTCTTCCTAACAACATAGTATAATTACTAGTAATGTCTAAAACTTTAACATTAGTGATGCATCTAATTATTTCATCTTGAGCTATCTTTATGACTATGTTTCAAAACTTTTCACAACTTTTAGTTTGTCTAGAATCAAATCCAGTAAGTTTCCTATTGTCAATTTCATAAGATATGCCTAATTTATCTACAATGAATTTGGGTATTATATTATTTGAAGCACCTATATCTAAAATACAATTATGGATTAATTTATTATTAATTTTGACTATAACATAAAAATTAGGTATATAGTCTATAGGAGGATCATAACTTTGAGCAAAAACAATTTATTGTTCATTACTACCTTTTTCTTGTAAGCCTACATTAGTTTTAAAGATTATTAACATCTTCATTAATTTTATAAAGTTGTCTTAGAAGACTAATTACTTGTAATAATGAGAATTTAGATTTGATTATTTATAAATCATTAATTATATTATAAGTTTTAGCATCATATTATCAAAAATTCTTAGGCTTATAATGTTGATATTGACTATTATTATAACTAGTTGATAAAAGAATGTTTTGAGAAGAATTATCAGCTGAACTACTTAAAGCAATGTTCTAAACTATTTTACCTTTATTATTAAAATAATAATTTTTATTTATTGTTTTATTACTTTTATAAGAGTTATAATATTTATTTCTAGTATTAACAACATAAGCACCTTCATTTTCCAATGTGTCATCAAGACCACACATGTTTATGTTGTCTGTTAGATCTTCAGATATAAGATCTTCCCCTTGAAGAAATTTTTAAAACTTGTGAATACAAACACATGAATCTGGATCATGATTCAATTCAAAAACATTACAATAATAATTAATTTCTAATTTTTTACTTTCAATATTATTTTTATTAGATGAATAAGGTTTATCATTTAACTACCTTTTAATAGTAACTAGTTTATTTCTTAGACTTTGAATGAATTTTAAATTTTTTGAATTATATGAATTTAGACGTATAGAATATTTGTCTTTAAATCCAATACATTTAATTTTCTCCTCATATTCATTGCAAAATATTAAAGTTTCATCATATTTTATAATATCCCTATGCTAAGGCCATTTTATATTTTAGGGGTAAAACACTAAAAAAATAAAGTCTAGATAACCTCTTAGAAGATATAAGATCAGGAGGGATATTTTGATTCAACTTAATGAATTTGATAATGAAATGATAAATGGTTTCACTTGGATCAAGAGAAAAATTTATAAGAACATTAACTAGGTCAATATCCTCTTTCACTTTCCCAAAATATAACTCTATCCATTCTTTAATATTTTTCCATGTGCTAATAACTTTAGTAGGTAAAATAATAAATGCTTGGTAAACTTTCCCTTCAAGTGTTTGAGTAAATACTCTTAAACAAATATTTTATTTGTTCTACCAAGATTAACACAAACTAACCTAAATTCTTGTAATTGATCTTTCTAATATTCTTTAGGAGCTCCAAAAAAAATTAGTATATTTAATCCTTTAAGAGAAGGTAACTTGTTAGGATGATTTTCAATATTAATTGGGTTTGCATTAATACATGGTGTTATAACTATCTATTCTTCTTCTTCTTTAGTTTTAGCTTCATCTTCTCCTTCAGTGATATAATTTTGATCTTTATTGTCTTGTAGTCTGTGAATCAATTCTTCTATCCTCACTTCTACTTGATCTCTCATTGGAAATTTTAGTAGTATCTTCTACCTAAATTGGTGCATTTCCTTGAACTTGATTAACTTGATTTAATTTTAGATTTATATCAATAGGTTCAAAATTCATAACCAAATCATTAAAAGGAAAATAATTAGAAAGAAAATGAGTTATAGGCCTAAGATTAGCAGCTAAAACTATAGCTTTATCTTCTTAAATTTATTTATTTGTGTTTAAAATGTCTTATTGAGCCTCATAAGTAAGATTAAAATACTAATCTATCTCAAATTATATAATTTCTTCTTATTTATTTATAACTTGAATAACATGCTAAATATTATGAGGATTATTATACCATGCATAATGAGTTAAATTATAAGAAGCATCAACTTTATCATCAGCAATATCAATTATAGGCTGAATAATAAGAGGTTGTCCTCTAAGTACCATGAACAAAAAGAACATAACTTAAAACAAATAAGATTTCTAAAAGATATCCTGAGCAAAGTCATTAAATTTGTTGATGATGAAAATTATGCCATCAACTAATCAATATTTTTCCTATTGTGAAAGTTAATTTGGAATCATACTAGTCTAATAGTAAGGTTCTAAAGGTTTGATTATGATCCTAAAGATGTGAGGGTTTTTTTTTTTTTTTAATATCATGGGAAATAATGAATGAGCTATCAAATATAACATATTCCATTATAATTTTAGAAATCCACTTTTTAAATAATGAATCAATTCATATATGAATATGTAATCTATCCTATTTGACAAAGAAGACCAATGAATAAGGTAATCTCTTAAAGGAAATAAATATGATTCAGTAATAATATATTTTAAAGTAATATCTTATTTATTATATTTATCAACTTCTGAATATCATCAAGATAATAAATCAAAAATATAAAGTAAAATAGAATTGAGATAAATCAAGATAAATAGACTTTATATCAATTAAACAATCAAACAAAACTTAACACACAAGAGACACAACAATAGTAACCAATAAAATAAAATATAAACAAATAGGAAATCCACTAGTCTAAGAAAGAAATAACTAATAAATTAAATAAATAAAGTACTAAATCTAAACAAGCAATAACAAAATAGATAACATTAATTAAGTCTAATAAAACTAAGTAAAACAAACTAAAACAATATAAAACTAAACTAAAACTAAAAAATAATTAATCAATAAACCTAATAAAGTCTAAAAAATTAACTAATCTAAAACTAAACCATAAAATAAAGAAATAAATCTAACCCTAAAAAAATAAACAAGGGAATTAAACTAAGAAACTAACCTAAAATTAAAAAAATCAAAAAGAACAAAAATTTAAAGCAAATTAAAATATATTAAAACTAAAAGAAATAGAAAAAGAAATTAGATTAATTAAAGATTAATCTAAAACAGATTAAATTAGACTAAAGTCAAAGTCAATATAAAATATGATATGGATAAAACATATGAGTCTCAAAAGATAGAGTCATCTTGGTAAAATAGATTGATTTTATTTGAGAAACCAACATCTTTTTTTACAAAATATCTTGAGAAGCAACTTTTACAATCAAATAGATCAATGAAATGTTGTAAACAATAAAGTTTTCATCATTATTCAGGTTAAATACTCAAATTCTACACATAGGACTGCAAAGAGCAATCATCAAAAGATATTAAACTTAGAAAACTTTAGATAATATGTTATAAATGATAATACAAAATTGGATATACCTATGTTGCCTAAGCAATTAATTGGTCATCAGAGAAAGTGCTATTGGGTCTATCTACAAAAGTCATAATCTCAAAGAAGTTGCATAAGAGAGATAATTGATTGATTTCATAATGTATAAGTCTTAAATACATGTTTTCTCCCCCCCCCCCCACCGCTTCAAATAAATCTTTGATATCCTTTTATGATTCAAATTTAGTTGGAAAAGAAGTTGTAACCAACCTTAGTTAGTTACTAGTTTACCTTAACTAATTGACTTTGTAAAATTTAATTAATATAAATAGTTATTAGTTAAGGTTCAATTAAGAATTAAAAGTCTTAATGGATCAAGTATTTGAATTTGGACCATGCACTTCTTAATAGGTGGGGACCCTAATCAATTAATAATAAAATAGAATAACATATATCAATAAATAAATAAATAGATAAATCAAAGTTTAATCAAATTCCTATTTATATTAATCTCATAATGCATATTTCTAAAACTTATATATATATATATATATATATATATATATATATATATATATATATATAAGAAAATTTAATTGTATTACACTTTCAAAACCTCATCATCAAAATATCAAAATCTGAAATCAAAGTACCAAAAGTACAAAGTTCTACCGACTTAAAGTTGATCATAAAAATAAAAGTTTATCTTGCTAGCATCTAATAATCATTAAAATTAAAAATTACTTCAATCATTGGCTTTTCTTGTTCATTCATGCACTCATTTTGTTCCATTTCAAGTTCTAGAAGGTGAGCCATATTCATCCCTGAATCACTTATGGGATCATCTACCTCCAACTTAATCCATTTGAGAACTTTAACCTCAACTGGGATGTCTATATCATTCTAACTATCTGATTATTTATCTAAAGTAGTTGGATGAATTTCAAGACTGTGTTTCTTGCAACATGAAATAGGTTCCTTCATACTTAATTTTTTTCACCCTAAGATAGGATCTCTCTAAGATGATGAGAGCTCATTAAAAACTAAAGTTAGGGTAAGATTAACCAAGTTCTTGGCATGGGCTACTTCAATATCAAACTAAGTGGTTTTATTAACCTGTTATGGCTCATTAATAGTCTAAAGTCTCTCTAGGGTAGGTGACTAAACTCAAAATTGATGAGGATTATTCTACAAGTGGTGAGAGGAATTACTATGGGAATGAGTCTTAACACCAAATCTATGACTATGAAACCCTCTATAACCTCTAAGATTTATAAGATTGAAGGAAAAATTGTTTAATATATTCTAAAACTTAGGTTCATTAACATCAAAGTGGATTGACATCCTAGTACCCCTACTAGCATATATGGGGCCAAATCTCCTAGCCTTGAAACCACCCCTTAGGAATTGTTTATTCAAGTTTTAGTGATTTACATTATTTGAATTCTGCCCTCAGCCTCTATTATCATTACTTTTACTTGATTATGGTTGATTCCATCCCGACATCCTATGAATTTCAAATGTATTCAAATAAAACTAATTATCATGACTAAAAAATTAACATGTATTCATTCAATATGAAAACAAACTGTATATAAAACACACAGTCACATCAACAAAAATATCTAGATTATCTTTGATTGCACAAAACTAAATTGTTCCATCTATATCAATCAACATTGTAATATTATATTTTATTTCATCAAAAATATCCCTTAGAAACTATCTAAAACTTTAAAATAAAATTATATTATCATAATTTTATTTTCACAATATTCTACTATATTCCTTTGAATTTTATTTTTATTGTGAATATAATCTCACACATATATATTTATTTGTCAAATAAAACTTGCAAAATTTTCCAAATCAATTTAGTCATGTTTGAAAGAAGAATTATTATTTATGACTTATATTCTTCAAACTGTAAACTATAGAACTATTCAAAATCAAATAAGAGATTAAATCATCAAATATGAATCTTAAGTGATAATTTGTCCTTCTAAGTCAATATTATAGTTTTCCTACAACTATAACATTTATTATTATTCTAAATATTCATATTTTTGAAATATTATCACAATATTTCATTTTGTCAATCAAAACTCTGATGGAAATAATATACTCTGATTTTCATGAAAAACCATTTCAAGTATCAAATTCTAATCACTTCAAAACCATCGAAAAATATACCACAACTATTATCTCCATCTGAAAGCATTATTTCAAAAATAAACAACACATTTATAGTTTCTACATATATTCTTTTTCAAGAAATTTCAACATGAATCTATAGTAACCCTTCACACAAAAAACATTTTGCATCACTATACTGAAACAATTTATCATAGTATTTCAAACAACCATTAATATTTCCAATATCTTCAAATTTTACCTCTACAGGAAAACCTAGAACATCTTAATGGAAAAAATTCCAAACAAATTCTTCATGATGAACCAAAAACCAACAAACTATCCATATAATATAGTTGTGCAAAACTCATCTCATAATATTTTTAATAAGGCTCCAAACATAAAATTGTGAATTTTAAACCATATCACTATATAATATTCAAACAATAAAAGTTCAAAATAGAACCTTGCATGTTTAGAATATATATTCTAAATCATATTTTCAAAACCAAGGGAAACCATTTATTTATTGTCCATTCATTTCCATTACTTGAACAAAAACCTAGAGCACTTTCAAAATATTTCAACTTTTTGCAAAGCCCTAATATACACAAACTAAGGTTTCAATAGAATGAAACATTAAAAATTGAAATACAAACCCAAACAAAAATATTCCATTATTTCTAATTATAACACATTATACTTTAAAAAATTAATCATGCAAGATTTTCCTTCAAAACCCACAAATAAATAAAACTATAGAAAGCTATGAATGAAAATGTATTTGCATTCTCGAACATAATCCTTTTATCACTTATTTTGTTGACAAACGAACATCATACCCTTCAAAATATTCATGTAATAAACACATAGAGTTTATTTTTGAAAAAAATCAATTTATTAACAAATATTTTGAAACTATAAATATATTCAAAACACATTACTAAATATATTACCAAATATATTATTCACAAAAATCAAAACCAATATGTATGTTTAAAAGTGTCAATATTTCAAGAAAAATATGCTGGAACTCAAACCAACATGTCTATATCACACCAACCCAAGATAAATGGCTTTATCAAAAAACAAAATTTATTCTCATTGATATCTCATGTGAGAAATTATAACCAAAAAATTGCAAGATCTCTTAATTTCCCAAGCATACATGCAGATATTTAAACAGATAGCTTCATTGAAACTCATCAACATGTAGTCCAAAAAGCATATTCTTCCCATGCAATGAAAAACTAGTAGAAATAACTCAAAAACATTCCTTAAAGCTTATTCATTCTATTCAAGGCATACATGTATGTGTTTTTCTACAACTTTTCATTCACAAATCCTATCTGTAACTCTAAAACCAAATCGATAGAGTAACACATCCACTAGAAAGCTTCAAAAAATGACCAAAATAATGAAAATAATGTTTTTTGTAATCCAAGTCCCTCAACATAACTGCCTTACTTATGTGATCGATTTAGATTAGTTCATCAAATTAAGGATAGTACTTTAGCAATCTACCAACTAGTTAGCAAAGCCAATAAAATTAACAATAACTAAGATACCCACTAAACCTCTCACTAATCTATGACAATTGAGGCATGCATGCCTAAAATTAAATTCCTAAACCACCAAATAATCTTTCAAATATCTGAAAGCATCGATCATACTTGACATTAACTCACCTTGCCAACCAACATGCCACGAGGTTTTCCAATTAGTATGCCATGAAACCCACTAAGTCACCTTACCAAATTAACTATCCACCTGATAAATTTATTCAATATGCATTTGAAATTATAATTATGTCATAATTACTTTGTGATAATATAAAATCTTTATACCTCAAATGTAACCTTAGTTCATAACTTCAAAAATAATAAGTATTAAGTGATCATTATGGCCATCGAATCAGAATTTATTAGAACTTAGGATATTAAAATAAGACCTTAGCATGATTAAGTATTAGAAACTTAAAAACCTTTAGGATACTTAATGTCTTTAGGATATAATTTATCCAATATCAAACCACCTCAAATCATGTCAACATTTGAAAAATGTTAACTATTTTTTCAACTGATTATCATATGAAACTGATAAATCCATATCAACTCATAGTCAAACCTTGAAATTTATGATAAATCAAATAACATATTTTATTTAATAATCCATAAAATTAATTACTTGTAAAACTATAACAATCATGAGAATCCATTTATATACTTAAAATTGAAAATGAACTAATAGGGAAACTGTTATAACCAATTAATATACCATTTTTATCTAGCTCAAACGAAACTGCTCATTGCCATTAAAAATGAAAATACCAAATTAGTTACTTTAAAATACTCATACTATCAAATGAAAACTAATCTAAAATTTATATAATACTCAGTTGAAGATCAGTGTATATATTTGAATTTATCATGACACCCATATAATGCTTTTCAACCATATAAAGTGTCACTATTTTTAACTAAAAAATGATGTACTATCATCTAAATAATTAACTAAAAAAATGATTGATCACAACTATTCAAAAATGATAAATATGTATGAATATTTTATTCATTAATCCATTTATCCTTTTCAAAACCACTTAAAATATAAATATGAATTCATAAACCTATCACCATCAAGTTATAATTGAAAATATGCATCTAAATATACAACTAATTGACTAGGTACCCAACACAGTTTTTAACTTTATGATAGTCATCTCTATGGTAGAAAAGTATTAGTTTTATAAAAATTAAAGAGGGGTGTGAAAAATAGGCATATTAGCGATATTTAAAATGACATTATATTACAATAATCAAATCTCCTAAAATAATGCAAAAATATGGAAGGGTAGGGTAGAAAATAAGCTTTTATGTCTGCATGGAGAAAAAAATCTAACAAACTAACTAGTAAGATTAGTCAATAAACTTTAAACTCACATATATCCCCACTTAGGGACTGATCATGATGACTTGACTATGAACCCCATCCTTCTCTTCCCTTTGTGGTGTACATAAGCTGAGCTAAACTTACATTGCAGGTTTACATCATCTATCTCCATTAACCATATGAAATGAGGTCATACCTAAAAATTAAGCTTAAATTATATCCCTCCTTAAGGATTTATGATGACTCAACCATGAACCCAGTCCTTCACTTCCATATGTGGTGTTATAAGCTAAGCTAGGCTATATTTTAAATTTCTAGTTTGCATTTTTACATCATCTATCCCCCCTTAACTAGAGTAAGTGAAGTCATATGAAACATAGATTTATTATTTAGGGGAGAATTAATAAAATCTTTCCCACCTTATCTATCTACCCATAAATATATATTAGGCTAATAAAATTTAGGACCTATCCCTAAATGTAATAATATAAAGTTCCTTCTAATATATAACTAATATAGACCAAACTATCTATTTTATGTAGATTGATTTCCATGCATTAGTGAAGAGAGATTCAAATATACATAAAGGTATTTTATCTCTCTATATATATGTCCAATTATCTATTTGATTTGATATGGTTGAGCACAAAGCATTATCAATCTATATAGATTCATCAATCAGATAAAAGTGTCTTAGGAAGAATTATCAAAATCAATCAGTTTGCATGGATGATGGATGGCTAAATAAATATATAGGGACCCAACCATATATAATTAAAATTTTAGATATTTTTCACCCTCCCTTTATTAATTTTAACCCCTTTAATGAATCTTATGTGTAATCATATTAATGAATCTTGATCAACTACACTTAGCCTTTATAGTGATAGTCAATTTCCAATCCTTAAGATTGGCCAATTTTATTATTTATTCCATTCAATGATTCTCTTCTCGATAATATTAGGTTAATATTTACATATCTTGGGATGACCCATTGAATAATATTGTTCAAAAATTTCCATCTAACTATCGAATAATCAAAATCAGGCATCCATCAAACATTGGCTCCCTATCCCTATCCCCATATATAGTTTTCATCAAAAAAGTTAATTAGAAAGAATGAACTATCCCAAAACTTATGATGATTTTATGGGTAGTGATGGCCATCAAATTTAATCCTAAATTCATCAGCTAACATCACAAATAGAATCTTTTCACATTGAAAAATATGTGTTTCCATGTCATATTTATTTTATGTTTATGCCAAACTACATTAATTCAAGTAGTCATAACTTTATTTTGAAAATTTGAAGGCTAAGATTCCAACCTTCATGATAATGTGAGATGGTGACAAGTGGCATGCTTTGATTGAATTGAAAAATCATGAGGATATACAAATATATTTCACCATTATTAGTTTCTTTGACTATAAATGTTTACAAAAATATGATAATGTGACATATGGATAGGTACATAAGGGTCAAATACCTTTTACTATCATATGTATATCATGGACTTGTGTGACCATGATAAGTGGAAATTGTAATTGGGTTTCAAACCTATAAATTTTAATACTTTTGTGGGGACATAGTGAATTTAAAAATATGAAATGAGCATAATTTTTCCATGTGGAGTGTTATGAACCCATTAACTATCATGCATTATTTAAAATTATTTATCACCAAGTCATGATGTTGTGAAATGAAGACATGGAATTGCATGATAGGGTTTAATTTTTTTAAATGAGGATCCATGCTTCAATGATGTTAGGTAATGAGAATTGGAATAATATAATTATGACACGTACCCACAATTTATCTTTGTTAAAAATGTAAGAGACTAAGTGTGAAGTTTCAATTAGGTGACATCTAACACTGAATAATGATATGAACCTTTTTATTGAATGCTTTATTATGTCAATGTGATGATCATAGGTCTATATGAAGTGCCTCCATGTGAGGTTAAATTTATCACTAAATATCCAAGCCATAGTCCATAGTCAAGTAAATTAGATGTGACACTATGGGACTGCATGTGAAGGTGTAAGAAGGTGACATGTGGAATAAGCTAACTGCATAGTATATGAAATATGATACAAATCCATGTGCTAATGTCACATGGAATCCTTGTTGTCCTATACTTATGAATAATAAAACTCAGCTACAAATGCATGTGATGGCCCTCAAATGACAAAAAATAAGTATTTGAGCATACATAATGAACAAAAAAATGAGATCTAATCTTTTTAAAATATATTTTAATTAATAAAGTTGTCTAACAAAGTCCCCAATGAGGTATTATTTACCTTTGATCTAAAATTATAAAATGAATTGAGGTATATATATTAATGTATATGATTCATGTATTCAATCACTTTAAACATGATATTAAAAACTCAAAATAATAAAACTAAAACATGATGAATATATTCACTTTAAACTTAATATTAAATATCAAACATTTTCTTGAATATAATACTAATAAACATGTACTTTCTAAGAAAAATGTGTTTATATTAAGGGATTATCTATTCAAAAAATAAATGAGGGCATGTTGGTCACAAAATATTTACCATATAATTATGTTGTGTGCTTAAAACACACATCAACAAGTGTAAATACCCAAACTTACAATACATTTATACTAGCACATCTCCCCTAAATTTAAGTAGAATAATGTTAGTTATAGTTTGAAAAATATTTTGATTACATAATTACATATTACTATTAATATATTCCTAGTTATAAAAATTATTATGAAAATGTTTTTTTTGAAATAGATATTAAACTTCCACTCATTTTTAATAAACAATAATACAATGTTATTAATGTTTTAAATTTTTTCTAAATGTATTAATTGCAAATAACTACATGAAATAAATATCAATATTCCATTCATAATTAAAAAAAGAGAGTGTATTTATTTATAAACCCACATCTCATGATAGGATGATATCATATATTAATTTATGAATCTTCAATAGTTTCACCAAGTTAACATTCATTACCATGTTTAAGTAGTTCAAGGAATGATTTAATGACCTCATGTCCTGTATCAATGTAGAGTAAAAATTTACTCTACGTTTCATTCTATTTTTCAATCATGCACTGCAAAATTTTGTCTTCGCATACTTTAGTCCAAGATGGTAGAGTTTTGAAATAGAGCACATGCTTTATTTTACTTTTGATTCATTTTTTGTCTAAGTGTCGAAATCAAGTGGAAGTTGACAAGTGTCATCATCTGAGGCATCCTTTCTCAGTGAAAACTACCAAGTGTCATCGTCTGAGGCACCTTTCATATTTTCTATGAGTTGGTCAGAATGTGACACGTATCTCTGAGTGAGTCAAAAGAATGCACCAAGTGTCAGCATACACATTTTCATATTGGCACCTGCATTTCATCTCTTTTTCAGTGAAAGGTTTTAACAAGATAAGTATCAAGATCAAGGGGAAAGAACCAAGTGGCAATCGCGGAAGGTCTCAATTTTATTTTTCTAAAAGTGATAAAAGACGCCACATGCCCTAGCAAAAGAGAGCAAAAGCCACCACGTGTTGTGATCTAAATTATCTTTATTTTTGATGATATAGCAAAGACCGTGGTGGGTCTTAAGTGTTGTTTTTGAAGCAAGTGGAAGCTGCTAAGTGTCATTGTCTGTGTAAATATGAAATGAGACCTATTTGTTTCTATGGTATAAATAGAGTAAAGTGGAGACTACCATGTGTCATCTTTCGTAGGTTTCTAAAAGGTAGCTAAAAGAAGCGGAGACTACCATGTAACCCTAGATAAGTAAAGTGGAGACCACCACATGTCATCTTTTGTAGGTTTCTAAAAGGTAGCTAAAAGAAGTAGAGACTACCATGTAACCCTAGATAAGTAAATTAGAGATTGCCATGTGTCCTTTGATGAAGCAGCAAAGATTGACACCTATCCCTGTGTCCCTTTTAAAGCTACTCAGGTAAGAAATGTTGTGGGTCTTATTTTCTTTTAAGCTGTCAAAGTTTTGAGGAAATGGATTGTGACAAGTGTCAAAGGCAGAACACTCCTGAGCAAAGACACAAAAGAGTATAAGTTACATGGAAAGTGTTGTGTGTCTTTGATAGGTGTTGCGAAACATGCCAAGTGTTGTCCTCCGGTGTCTCTTAAATTAATAAGAAGGTTTTCAAGAAAATGGCTAAGTGTTACCTAGCATTTAAGAGAAAGGAGCGTCCTACAATTTGTTTTAGCCAATGAACTACCAGAAGACAAAGTGTTTCAGAATATATAAAATATCTTCTATTAGACACTTCCAGTTTAGTTAGATTTTAGTTGGGCCACTAGATTGGGAACAAGTAGACAATCTAGAGTGAATCCAAGGCTATAAATAAGGGTGCAAAAAAAACCAAAGGGGAAGAGGATACCAGAGAGAATTTTTTGAGAGAATTATTGTTAAGAGTTTAGACTTTCTTGAGCTATGACTAGGAATATCATATGCTTTTGTTCTACCTTCTTAAGTTGGAAGGTTTATGTAACTATGCATGTTTTTGTGCCTCTTATGTGACTGGAAGATTAATGAGAAGATTGAACCCTATGCCTTTGTTCATATTTTATGTGTTATTGCAAAAGTAGTCTAGGCTGTGTTGTCAAGAGTTTTGTAATGTCCCCAAATTTATGATAAAATAACTTAATTAATTTAAGTTGTCCAAAAATTAATATTACTTCAAAAGGATGACATTAATTAATTAATTTTAATTAATATGAAAATAAAATATTAAATAATTTAGCTTCTTCTAGAAGTTTCCTGGGAGCCTTTAAAAGAAGTTGAGGGCAAAGCATTTTGGATATCTTTTGTTGCTAAAATATTTTGAGTATTGTGAAGCTTGAATCTATGATTCAGCTAAAATCTCTGAGGATGCAAACCTTCAGCAAATTGGAGAAGAGTTGGATGAAAACTTAGCACTTTTCAGGGGTGGATTCGTGACAGAATTTAGATTGTGCTTATTGATCAGATCTGGGGCTTCAGAGGTTATTCACTGGGTATATCAGGTGTTCAGCGTATGTAGAGGTTTTCAGGTATTTATTCATTAGATTTGATTTAAGATATATATATATATATATATATATATATATATATATATATATATCTTTAGATCAAGTGCTATACAGAATCTGCATAGATCATTACCAGGCTATACCAGCAGATTCAAAAAAGGGAAGAAGGGCACAATTCACAGTTGCAGGCCACAGAGTATTACAGTGACCGACATCAGTAGGTAGACTGACATTAGCTGATCAGTGACCGACATCGGTAGGCAGACAGTCATAGGCAGGTAGAGATCAGACACAGGCAATCAATGACAATAGTTTATTGACTGACATCAGTAGAATAATTGACATCGGTGACTGTGTTTTTGACACAGCGTCTAGATCTGCGCATACTTCTAGGTTCTTGGTTATTTGGGCTTCATTATACTTTCTATAGTATTGTTTTGTACTGTAATTTTTGATTATTCACCGTTGAAGCAAATTTGGGCAATATAATTTTGTATCAGCATACTCTAAAGGCAAATAATCAGATTTATATCTTTGTCTTGTAAGAACCTATATATTTTGTGTCTCCAAATTTAGTTTGGGATCTTTCAAGTTTAGACTTTCTAGAGCTATGATTCAGAATGTCATTTGCTTTTGTCTCATTTTCTTGAGTTGAAAATTTTATATAACTGTGTGTGTTTCTATGCCTCTTATATGACTAGAAGATTTAGATAAGAAGATTGAACCCTATGCCTTTGTTGACATTTTATATATCACTACAAAAGCAGTCTATGTTGTGAGCCTCTGTTTCTATTATTTCTATATTTTACATTAATCATGCACTTGTTTGCTCTTAAATGTAAATGAATCCTACATATAGTTTCATTGTGCTCAGGATTAAGGTCAAATTACATTCAGGTGCATTACCATAGTTAGATTTTTGTTCTTGTATTTGTGATTCTATTAAAATTCATGTCCCTTTTCCCAGTATATACTTGATTTAAAGAAGAAATAGCTTCTCTAATAACTGGAGGTTGTTTCAAGTCGCAAGTCCCACATCTTGAAACTTCCCATTGTTGGTGTTTATTACAAAGTGCATGCCTAGTGGGACCAATCTTGAAGTTTCTTTCAAGATCATATGAACTAGAGAGCTACGAGGAGTCATAGCTATGGACTAGTAACCAAATCACAAATTGCTACAAATCTAGGTATTCTTTTGCCACCTTTGGTAACTAGTCCAAGAAGAAGAGTCAACCAGTTTGTACCAATACCAAGAACAAATATGGGATCCCCTATACCCCCAAGAAATTATGCAAGCTGGAACACTGGTAGTCCCTTGATTCTCCCAATACCACCAGCCACTTAGGACCCTATCCCAGTGAATGCCCTAAAAGTTCTACCCAAATTCAGTGGGAAAGACTTTAAAACACCTGAGGAACATCTTCAGGATGTATCAAATGTCTATGTTATACATGTTGTCACACACCAAAATGTGGCCATAATATTATTAGAGACTTTTTTTAAAGGGAAGGCTCTAGAATGGTATCGATCTTTGACTCCAAATACCATATCTACATGGGATCAGCTTGGAGATCTTTTCTTCAAAATATTTGAAGAGAAGGGTGATAAGTCTTCTTTGTTACAGTAATTAATTACCATTTAATGGGCACCACAAGAAGCCATGACTAGCTTCAATTCTATATTTTAAAAGACTTGGGAAAGAATCCCTGCTATAGCTAGACCATTACTAGGTATGGATATAGTATTTTATCTTAAGGCTTTGAACTCAAATATATCTGTTATGATTCAGTCACTTGGAGGACATACTTTACCTGAGGCTTATGACTATGCAGTCAAAGCTGAGAATAATTTGATAGATGCTAGAAAGTTACCTCCAAGGCCTCCCATGCCCATGTTCCCACAAATTTCCTTACCATTACCTCAAGAAGCCCCTAAATATATAGCCCCACCTGTGTCTATGTACACCTATCCTCAACCATTTTCTAAATAAATTGTCCCCACTCAGTCATCTAAGCTGGATGATATCAAGAATATCCTAAGGACATTTTCTAATGAGCTGATCAATATAAAAAGACATCAGAATACTTTCCCTAAGCCTCCATATCAAGGCTATCAAGGAAATAGTTTTTCATCTCAGCCAAGCCAATATCAGGGTCCTCCAAGACAAACTAACCATCAGCCAACAAATCCATTGGTTGCAGTCCCCACACACTCACAGACTATTCCTCCCAATTCAAATAGGGAGATTGTTCCAAGGAAAAATAACTGTGGATAACACTAATGCTTGGTGTTTCCCTTGCAATAATGCTCATACACCTAGAGATTGTCCTATGGGTAATCTATAACAAAAGGTGGTAGAGCAAAGAAGAATGGATGGTCAGTTTGCAAGTTCCAGTGACAATCAAGCTTATCAGTCTTCTGGTATGTAGAATTCAGTCCTAGTGGCTTAGATGTAAGGGATGTCCTTGCAATAAGAGGAATAAATAGCCCCATAACATGCTTTGTTCTCATGGGTTGAAGATGAAGAATCAATTTTCTTGAATGAAGCATCTACCTCCAAAATACTAGTGGTACAATCTGATTATTACACAAGATCAAAGAGAAGGATGGTGGAACAGCCTAAGGTTATAAATATTCAAGTCATGGAGAATTATCCATTTCAAGGACAAAGAAACATAGCTGTCAGACAAGAAGTGCCTCAGCTGATGCAGAATCAAGGGATTCCTACACAAATTCAAGAAAAAACAAGATATCCTTATTTTCAAAGAACTCAGACTTTGGGACCAATAAATGTGGTAGATAAATTAAAGAATACTCTAGCACAAGTATCAATATGGGATATATTGGCTATTCCTAAATAGAAGACACTACTACAAGAAGCTCTATAAATCCAAGCAGTGCCTAAAGGAATTGTTATCAAAGGACCTGCTAAAAAAGAAAAGCTCAAAGATATAGTTCATCTATAGACAACAACCCTAGTGAATAATATAGTAGAGGTAACCAAATCCAAACCAGATCCCTTCTATTTAACTTTGATATTGGGCAAGAAACTACTGCATAATGCAATGATTGATTCAGGGGCTAGTACCACAATAATGCCCAAACAGATAGTTGATGCTTTATAAATTAAGTATGAACCACTCACTAAAGGAGTCATACAGCTAGATGGCAAAGTAGTACAAACAATAGGGAGAATTAAATAACTCTAATTATAATTATATGCTTGTCCCAATATAATTGTAAATGAAGATGTAGTAGTGATAGATATACCTCCTATTTTTGGATTATGTTTATCAAGAGACTTTACAGCCAAGATAAGAGGATATATGTCCCTTGATTGGTCTCACCTCATTTTAAGAACTAATATGGTTCAAAGATGAAGATAGTATCTGAGCCATTATATAAGGATCATATCACAAATGAACCAACTACAAAGTTAGAGGCAACTCATGCTATGATGAATAAAGAAGAAAGGGTTTTTGTTGAAGAGCTAGGTGAATGGACTGGATATAATCATGAAGAAGAAAATGATCATTTATTAGCTATGATGCAAAGTGACCCATATGGAAATTATGATTCTATTGGTCTGGGCACTTATGTTATACTTGATGAGGATCATAAAATCCCAAATGTTCTAGAGGAAGAAAGGTCAAAAGATACCTCTTCTATCAATCCTCAGGTCTCTCAACATGAATTCAACATTCTGAGTGAGAAGTCACAAGTGTATGCCTTAATCTCTGATGAAGAAGAAATAATTTTTGAATTTCTTCTTACTTTTGAAGATGATGAAGAAGAGCATGAACATTTCCTTAATCATGATTTAAATGATTTATTTGAAATCATTGGATCAAGTTATACTATTTTTCAGGGAAGCTGCGAGCCAGTTGTAGAGGAACAAGATAACATTGACACTCAATTACATATGCAAAATTATTGCACTCTTTCAAAATTATCCTTTCAAGAGGTTAGTAATTTAGAAGTCATGAAAGATGATGATCATGCAATAGAACCTGAGTTTGAAGTAGGAGTTAAGTCAATAAATGAAATATGTCAAAAGGCTTCTGATAATGAGCAAATAGTCATTAATTTCTTGATAAGACATAACAATATCAAGAGCCAGCATTCAACGAGCTTCCAAGAACAAGAAGAGTCTATATATGTTGGAAGTAGGTTTGACTCAGACTCACCCAAATGTAGGCCAGACACCATGGCATACAAAGAAAGCAAGTCATCAAAGCTATATCGAATTTAAACACTTGCCTAGCAATATAAGCTGGCTTGTCATGAAAGAAGTTTTAGAAATTCTTTTGATCCAGGAGGGAGATAAAGATACTATGTATTATAGTTAGATAGTTTCCCCTTTCTGTATTGCTTTTGTTTTCCCATTTTGTTTTCCCACCTTTCTTTTAAATAAGTGTTCTTTAAACACGTAGTCGACAGCTCAAAATTTTCAAAATTTTCAAAAATTCTCCAATACATTGAATGTCTCCCAAATCTTTATAAATCCCCAAGGTACCTTGCACTGCCACTTGCATAACATGTCTATCTTGTTATTCCATAAAGATTGAGTAGGATCTGCTAACAGTTATCTGAGTTTAATGCCATTTTGAGACTTGATAGGTCAATAATTACCTCTTAGCAAGAGTTAAAGCTTACAAGTTCTCAAACATTCTTGCATCTATGAAAATATCTTGCTACTTGCATTTTGAGTGCTTAGTAAACTTGTTTCTATGAAAGTGTTTCTATTTTGCAAAAGTTCATACAAATTATCACAGAACAAACATAGAGATGGAGGGGGCACAATATTCACAACAAAGAGCTGGGATGTATGAATCCCTTGATAAATTTCTTGCAAGTAAGTCATATCCTTCAGCTCCCACACAACCATTGAAGACATATCCACAAACCAAGTTTCTTAAAGTTGGTCAAGCAAGTGACCCAGTGAAAATAAAAGATTATGTAGATGGCATCATGGACCCAATTCTTTAGAGAGCTAGTAGAAAAAATCCTAGAGAAGGGGCACATCAAAGGTGTCTATAGAGGGCCAGAGTAGGGCAATATGAAACATTTGCCATGAGGATATGGACTTCACAGCTGGCACAATTCATTGTCCCAGCTATGCATCCATGCCCTGACCTGGTCGAATTATGTGTAGACTTGTTCCATGCACCCTCATGCACCATTCAACAAGTCCATTCATGGTGCAAATCACACCGCAAACTATCAGGGATATGTTAGCCCTGTATCATGATAGGACAACTACATTTCCCACTATTACTAAAATGCAAAGAACATGGACAAACATCAATACCTAGTCAAGGTTCTTGAGATCTGAATTACAAATGGGTGATGATGACAGTACAGTGCCCACACTCCTTACACCAAGAGCCCAATTCACACAGGCTAGCCAAGATGCATTGTCTATGATGGCTTTCATCTTTGGCATGAAATATGATATGGCATTGTATGCAGAACAAATGGCTATCCTTTTCATGCTGAAGACCATTGACAAAACCCAGGACTATCAACTCAAATTTTTTAAATAAATTGCTTTCTCAATGGTAGAACAACTAGCCCATTTCAAATCAAAAGGAGTGTTCAAGCATTTTTCCTATTTGTTCCACCTCATGCTTTTTTAGAACTCTAACCTCTTTGCCCAACATATGTATCTTAATATGTATGACCTAGATTTTGATCTCCAAAGGACCATTCTTGTGTCTGCATGGACACACATTTTGTCAAAGACTAGTGACCCATATGAATTATGGGAATTATTTGTTACCCCTACTTTTTGCCACCTCAACCCTGAACTAGTTATGAATAGATTGTTCCCAATTGTTTCAAATCTTTTGGCCGGTTGCCCAATTCCTTGCGATTTCTATTTTGGATCCCACCATACCATTATAAGAGTCCATGGTTTTTTTGGGGAACTAATATTGCTACCTAAGATTTTGACTCTTAGGTTAGCATTCCTAGAGGTCACCAGGCAGGTATCCATAGTTGACAATGAATTTGGCTCTAGGAAGAGGAAAATAAAAATGTATAATCTACCATGGATGACAACCAGCATGGTTTTAGAAACGAGAGACACTAAAGTTGTGTTGCTCAGAAAGCTAGCCTTTCTGGGTTTCCTTTAAATAGAGGATAAATGGGTTTATGACCCAAACAATTTCATAGATTCCTAGATAAGAACTAATAGAGTCACAATCAGAATTGCACATGAGGCCCACCCTTTCTGGGAAATTAGGAAAAATCCTAGGGAAGACACTCCTAGATTTTATGTTGAGTTAATAGACTTGCCCCTTCCAAAAAATAGACCCTGGAAAACATTCTATGTTAAGTAGAGAGATTATGATCCTAAAGTTAGAATTACTTTTGGCTTAAGGAGAACATTAAAGAATAAAGATTGGGATACTGAGAAAATAGAGGCCTATTGGAAATATAGGCAAGAAATTTGTCAAACAACCCATTCTTTTGGAAATGTAGACACAAATAAGAGATGGGAAGAACTATGGGATGAGTGCCATCTCTCCCCTGTATCTAGCCCAAAAACAAGTAATTTGCCAACACTGGGTGAAGAGCAAGAAGCTAGGGCCAAGTCAAGCCAAGAGTCATAAGCCTCAGAGCAAGCTGCAGTTATAGTAACTATATCAGTTTGGTCCTAATCTCTCAGTGTCATGGAAAATCAAAAGAGTGTGGTGCCTACACCACCACAAGATTCCCCATCAATAGTGGTTATAGATATTCCCAATTCTCCATAAGAATTAGATGTGGAAGGAAAAAGGATGCAGCCAGAAGAGGAAACACCTAAGAAATGAAAGAGGGTGCAATTTTAATTTGGTTCAAAAGAGGAGACAGACACCTCACAGTGCCAATTACAGGGTACTGTAATTGCTCCTCAGGTAAGTATTATTCCTCCCTCTCCTTCTTAGTCTATTTCTTCTCCTATTGGCATGATCATTTCATCTAGCTAGATGACATCCCCTGCCACTTTTGCCATTCCCATTTCTCACTTCATCCCATCTATGCCACCTCAGGCTTTAACATTACCTCATTTTTCCCCCTTTGTTCCCAAGAAACTTTCCCCTCAGATTGCCCATAGCCAACAATTAGCTATTCAATATGGTCTACCATAAGGACATCCTTTTGTGGGTGGGCACATTGCCTCTCCTACCTTCTAGACCCAAGCAGATGCTGTTAGGAAGGAAAGGGAAGCCTGAAGAGAGAAAAAGAAGATTAAGGAAAATAAAGCATTGACTACACCCCATCTGTGGTTACAATTTGACCCCATCCAAAAGTAATTGATAGTGACTCATTTGTCACCAAATGTAATAAAGCCAATGGATTAGATGCAGTTGAAAGATTACACGATGAATGCAGTGGCCATCGACATGTCCCTCTTTAGGCCATAGGACAAAATTGAGCTACTGACTAAATCCACTTATGTAGTTACTAAAGACTAATTGAAGATATAAAGGAGGCTACAAAAGATGGAAGCTGAGCTAGCCAAGGAAAAGGCAAACTATAACTGTTTGACCTCAGAGATCAATAGAAAAGACAATGAAATAGAGAATATAAATAAATAGTTGTAAAATATTTTTTCTCTTCAGACTCATTGGGTAGTTCAAGCCCAAAATGATTCTTTAAAAGTAGGGCTCACATAGGTAAAAGATGCAGTGACAACCCTAAGGCACGAAAAGGCAGCGTTGCAAGGAAAATGTGAGGAACACCTATTGTAAGTTACCCAATTACAACAAAAACTACTGACCAAATAGAATAATACTGCAGCCATACAAGCCCAATTTCAAGCAGAGCAATAGAGAGCAACTCAATTGACACTAGAGTTGGCCAATAGGCCAAGGAATGTCAGAGTATTAAGTCTGGTAAAGGAGCTATATGAATCCATGTAGAAGAGAATCTCTTCAAAGATTATTCAGCTCAGGCCTTCTCTCACCTTCCTGCTAAATGCATAGAAATTATGCAAAAAGGTGGAGAGTTAAGTTGTAAATACTATGGCTATAGTCTTTGAGATAGTAATGGACTTGCAAACATTGCTACAAAATCTTTATGATGTAACATATGTAACGTTGTTAGCAATAGGAATCAATGACAGAATGGTCACTGCCAAGTAAGTAAATGAGGTTCTTATTTGCAATTCTATAGCCATCAATTGCAAAGAGCTTTTAGATGTCGTGAAGGAAGGAATCAATGAAATGAAATAGCATGTTGAAGATCTAGTACAATTATGTCTTCCTTCTTCATTTCCTGATGACAACACTATGTTGATGGTAGATGAAATTGAACCTTTGTTGTTGGCCAAATAGAATGATCAAACAGTTTTCTAGGATCTAAGGGATGATTCATCAGTCCCTAAAGTAGAAGCTATCTTAGTTCTTGTTTCCCTTCTCAAATTGAAATTGAAGGCTATGATTCAAATTTTGCAAAATTTTTCACACAAGGATATTATTAACCTTGATTTAGCTTTTAATGAATTGTAGAATAAGTAAGGGTTATCTGATGATGAGTGGTCCACCTACCAGACAACATTGATGAAGCTATGATTTTGAAATTTTGATCTAGCGAGAGTTGTGGTTTCTTTTTGAGTAGGCTCAAAAGTCCTTGGGGTTGCCAGTAACTGTAGAGTAAAAATTTACTCTACATTTCATTCTATTTTTCAATCGTGCATCGCAAAATTTTGTCTTCACATACTTTGGTCTGAGATGGCAGAGTTTTGAAATAGAGCACGGGCTCTATTTTCCTTATGATTCACTTTTTGTCTAAGTGACAAAATCAAGCATAAGTTGACAAGTGTCATCATCTGAGGCATCCTTTCTTAGTGGAAACAACCAAGTGTCATCATCCAAGGCACCTTTCATATTTTATATGAGTTGGTTGGAATGTGACACGTATCTCCTAGTGACTCAGTGAAACATGCCAAGTGTTAGCATCCACATTTTCATATCAGCACCCATATTTCATCTCTTTTTTAGTGAAAGGTTTTAACAAGCTAAGTATCAAGATCAGGCAGAAAGCACCAAGTGGCAATCATGGAAGGTCTCAATTTTGTTTTTCTAAAAGTGACAGAAGATGCCACGTACCCTAGCAAAAGAGAGTGAAAGCCACCATGTGTCATGATCCAAATTATCTTCATTTTTGTTGATATAGCAAAGACCATGGTGGGTCTTAAGTGTTGTTTCTGAAGCAAGTGGAAGCTGCCAAGTGTCATTGTCTGTGTAAATATGAAATGAGACCTATTTGTTTCTATGGTATAATAGAGTAAAGCAAAGACCACCACGTGTCATCTTCCATAGGTTTCTAAAAGGTAGCTAAAAGAAGTGGAGACTACCACGTAACCCTAGATAAGTAAAGTGGAGACCACCACATGTCATCTTACATAGGCTTCTAAAAGGTAGCTAAAAGAAGTAGAGACTACCATGTAACCCCAAATAAGTAAAGCAGAGATTGCTATGTGTCCTTTAAGGAAGCAACAGAGATTGACACCTGTCCCTATGTCCCTTTTAAAGTTACTCAGTTAAGAAATCATGTGGGTCTTATTTTCTTTTAAGCTGTTGAAGTTTTGAGGAAGCGGATTGTGACAAGTGTTAAAGGCAGAACACTCCTGAGCAAAGACACAAAAGAGTATAAGTTACACGAAAAGTGTCACATGTCTTCGATAGGTGCTATGGAACACGCCAAGTGTTGTCCTCCGGTGTCTCCTAAAGTAATAAGAATGTTTTCAAGAAAATGGCTAAGTGTTACCTAGCATTTAAGAGAAGGGAGCATCCTGCAATCTGTTTCAGCCAATGAACTGCCAGAAGACAAAGCATTTTAGAATCTATAAAATATCTTCTATTAGACACTTCCAATTCAGTTAGATTTCAGTTGGGCCGTTAGATTGGGAACAAGTAGACAATCCAGAGTGAATTCAAGGCTATAAATAAGGGTGCAAAAAAAACCAAAGGGGAAGAAGATATCAGAGAGAATTTTTTGAGAGAATTATTGTTAAGAGTTTAGACTTTCTAGAGCTGTGACTAGGAATATCATATGCTTTTGTTCTATCTTCTTAAGTTGGAAGGTTTATGTAACTGTGCATGTTTTTGTGCCTCTTATGTGACTGGAAGATTAATGAGAAGATTGAACCCTATGCCTTTGTTGATATTTTTTGTGTTATTACAAAAGTAGTCTAGGATGTGTTTTCAAGAGTTTAGACTTTCTAGAGCTATGATTAGGAATATCATTTGCTTTTGACTCATTTTCTTGAGTTGTAAAGTTTATATAACTGTGCGTGTTTCTGTGCCTCTTATGTGACTAGAAGATTCAAATAAGAAGATTGAACCCTATGCCTTTGTTGACATTTTCTGTATCACTGCAAAAGTAGTCTATGATGTGAGCCTCTGTTTCTATTGTTTCTATCTTTTACATTGATCATGCACTTGTTTGATCTTAAATGTAAATGAATCCTACATATAGTTTCATTATGCTCAGGATTAAGGTTGAATTACATTTAGGTGCATCGCCATAGTTAGATTTTATTTCTTGTATTTGTGATTTTATTAAAATTCATGTCCCTTTTCCCAGTATACACTTGATTTAAAGAAGAACCAGCTTCTCTAAAAATTGGAGGTTGTTTCAAGTTGCAAGTCCCACATCTTGAAACTTCCCATTGTTGGTGTTTATTAAAAATCACAATTTTAAATCATCAACAATCAATTATACTAATTGATCTTCCTTTTCATGTCTTATTTGGTGTTCATGCCTAGATGATACTATCCACATCAATATTTTTTTTAATTTTTTTTATTTGGTCCATGTTTTATATAGCCTTAAACAATATTGATATAATTTTTACCTTATACTCTCTCTACATGTTTCCAATATTGAATCATCACACTTTTAGCCACATTCTCACCTTCCAATTTAAGGTAAATATCCACATATTTCCTTCCCATCCATATATTTTCATTTTAATTTTTTTTTTACTAAAGTAATTTTTCCCACATACACATCAATAAATGGATTAAATGCTTCTTTAGGTCTTTCATAAATTTTCCTAACATAAATATCATTATTACTTGGGATATTTTTATTGATTTAGTATTCTCTATGAAAATTTGTGGTTCTATTTATTTCGTTGTATATGTCTTTCTCTTGGATTGTTTATGGAAAATAAAAATAATTAGGTATCTTGATAAAATTTACAAATAGTCTTTCCAAAGTACATAAAACATTTTCCCAATAAATTATATTTATAAACCAATAGTATTTATCTCCACCCATTATGATTTTTCCCCAATGTTCTCTATATAATTTTAGTCCCTTTTTCAAATCTTCCATCTCTTTGAGGTATTTGAAAGGTTACAAAGGATTTTCCCTTTTGATAAATATGTATCACCATTATCTTTTGTATGCCATATTAGGATTGGACTAGACCATTATATATCTATTATTATTATTTTATATTCTATCACTCGTATGCCATCCACAACATGGAACCTAAACATCTTAGGTTTGTTAATACAAACTATATTATGGTTTCCATCCAAAAAATGTGGTTCTACAAAGGATTCTAAGTCATATATTTCCTAAAAATAGTAAGTATTTAATATACTTTATTTAATATACTTTATCCCTCTTGGCATATTTTTTAGGTGTCTATGATATGTGGCAAAGAAAATGTGTCTAATTTCTAAAATGATGTTGTTAATCTGCCAAAAGTTCCATTTTTTATTATCATGAGTGTGTCCCAATATAAGGAAGATTCCATAAACAATGTAATACCCTTATTTTTTTTAGCATGGATGTAAATGAAAATAGGGTATGATTCTTTTTGTCACTCGAAGCATGATCTAGTTATAAGTATAGGATTTGTGGATGTTTTGTAAATGAAGTATTTGTACTAGGAACACTAATTGCTTCAGAATGGATAATTTTATCTTTTTACCCTTTTCATTTTCTATGCATTCAATTTTGTAATAATTCATCATGCAAAGGTTGTTTTGATGATCCACTACTATTATACAATAAATCTCCATATTCATCAATGAGAATTTATTTGAGCTTCTTGAGACACAAAGCGAATGATGTGACTATGTAATTTTCTCCACATTCAACAAATGATAGGAAAAATTGGTGAAAACACCTTTTCTTGTGTACATGTGTGAGCATACCAATCAAAGTAATTGGGAGGTTCATAACATTACTTATTGACTTATCTTCCTTGCTCATCCTTCATATGAAAGTTTTCATTTTATCCATTTTATCATGCATAATTATTAAGAATGATTGACATTTTTCCTCTAATTAAAATATGTGGGAATAATAGTGTTTTTAACAACCTAATACTATTAATTTTCACACACCTTCAATCAAATACATTAGTTATGACACAAAAAATTCCAATACATTTCTTTTGACAACAACCAACTCCATCGGCCATGACACAAAATGTGTTGATCTAGTTCTTCCTTATATAGTCAACAACATCATACATGACCCAAAATGTTTTGATATATTTCCTTTTCCTATAGCCAATTTCATCTACCATGACCCATAATGTGATGATATAGTTATTTTTTCAACATCTAACTACATCAATCATGACCCAAAATGTGTTGATGCCATTATTTTTCACACAATCAATTGTATCATCCATGCCACTAAATGTATCAATACAATTATTTTTCATCTAATTAAATTCATTGAAAATTAGCTAAAATGTTTTATATGGTTAAATATCTTTCACCAGATTGCATTGACCTAGAAAACATAGCCCATCTTGGTCCTATTTTTTTAGACTATATTGACCTAACTTATATAGAAAATTTAAATCTTATTTATTTTGATAATATTTAGATTGTATCAGCATGGTTGATACCATATATAAAAATTTATTTCACCTCTCCAAGATCTTAACATTGTCATAGATTCTACATTCCCTCTTATAACACTGATTTACACAAATTTTAACATCATTACTGGGCCTATCAATCTTGAGGGTAAATTCAATTCACCTATATGCCACAAGTTATGGCATATCATGATGCATATCCTCTTATTGTTACACATTTTTGGGCATATTGTACGCCCCTCCTTTCTTATTACACGTATTTGGTCACCTTGTGTTGGCCATCTTTCAACATTTGGGGAATCTTATGATGTCCATTTTTGATCATATACACACTTTTGGGGCATATTATGGTACACATCATCATTATCATAGATTCTTGATCTCTCATATTTACCATGAGGTATAAATCAATAAATTTTCACATATTACAAACAAACAAATTTATCTTTAATAAAATTTCTAAGATGCATTTATGCTCATATCTCACATCCTCTTCTTTGATATAGGCTTTAACATAGTTTAACTTGTTATTTTATCTCATGCCACTTTGATTTTATATATTTTATTTGTTTTCACCCTATTTTTTTATGACCATTTAATTTCCCCCTCTTTTGGGATGAGTATTTACTTTTCCCCTCTTTTGGGATGATTATTTTCACCATTACTTCATTTTTGGTTCTTTGTTATCTTTTATTTTTGTCTTTTGATTCATTTGTGGTTCTTGAGGATCAAATTTGGATTTTATATCATTTTTAATTACACCATTTCTTCCTTTTTGGTTCTTTGGTGTTATTTTTTTAATCAACCTTTTCTTTCCTTATGGTTCTTAGGTATCACTAATGGGTTTTATTTCTACCACATTTTTTTATCATTTTTGCCTTAGTCTCCTTGTAATTATTTAAACCATTTTTAATTCCCCTCTCTTTTACGATGACTATTATTACACCAGTGCTTGTGTTAGATCATTTTTATGCTAGTATGACTTACTTAGTGACATTAATATCATAACATATATCCGTTCCTTTAGAATCTTTAATTTACATCTTTATGATCATCTATAATCATATTCCTCATTATATATATTTTATTATATGGTAAGATCTTTTGCAATCCCCATTTATCCCTTCTTTCCTTTCACTTGAGGCACATGTAGGTTAGTTTTGATAATACACAATTACATGTGGGGAAGTCTAGGAGTCTATATGCACCATGGTCTTTAGGTTATCCTTTCTAATGGCTAGGCATAATGTTTATTATGTCAACTATTTCTTTCATCCATGTTTAGTTTTGTAAATATGTATGGAGGAGAAAAATCCTAAATAATTATTATAAAAATAAAATCAAAGGTAAAATTTTATTAAAAAATATATATCACATCAAAATATGTGATCTTTGTTTGTCACATATCCTATCTTAATCAAAGATTAAACTCCACTTTTGGCCTCATTATGGCATTGAGATCCATTCAAGTGTAGTAGTATAATATATTATGGTAGGAGGCATTTCACCATTATATAATTATTTCTTCCTACATTTTAGTGCCACCTAATTTCCCACACAAATACCCAATCTTCACAGTAGGTTGACAACTCTATAATGGGTCCTAAGGAGTAGGGAAAATGTTATGAGAAGGTAGGATCATTTTAATTTCATGCATTTATCTTTCATGGAATGATCTATGTACTTCAAGTGTTATCCCAATCTTTGTGTTCACTAGTTAGAGTGTTCTAGGTCCTTGATGTTGATAGTTTTTAGCCTTGATCACTTGTTTAGAGTATCTGATTCCCACTAAAAATTTCCATATCATTTATTATAACCTTGCATTCCTTATTTACATCATATATTCCCTTATATCCCCTTTTATGTATATATATTTTAGCTAATCACATCTTTGATTACATCTATATCAAATTATTATCCTACTTACGCCACTTAGATTTTAGTTTTTTGAGTTATATTATAAGTCCTAGGGAATCTAACCATGATTTCCTCACAAACATCCATCACCTTTTTTTTCCACACCATCTCATTCTCATCCTTGTCATGTCTTTAGGTGGTTGTGCTTTCTTACATCACATTTTAGATAAAGCACTAAGTTTGAGTTTTCATTCTTTAGAGATTTTTGTTTTCATTTATACATCATGTTATTATTTGATTTTTTGGAATTCACTTATCTTACATAGGAAATTTCACATACTAGCATATCTATTTTTATTTATGTTTGACTCGACTTATTTGTCTTACATTTTTCTTTATAGTATTTTTTATTTATATTTATATTTGACTTAACATATTTATCTTACAATTTGAATAACATTTGATTTTTAGTCATACATGGTTTCTCCATGTTTGATTTGACATGCTTATCTTACATGAGATCACATTATTTATTTAAATATCTATGTTTGATCTTTCTTAAATTTATATCTCACTTACAATGTTTTACATATCTCATCTTGTGATGTGTTTTACATTCATTTTCATCATTTTTCACATCTTTTATTTGTTTATCTTGTATCTACTTACTTAAGATGTCATTTTTCACCATCTTAGATTTTGTTTTATTTAACATTTCATTTTATCACATTCATAATAAAAATATTAAACATCCATCATCATACTTAGAATTTATCATTTTTCAAATCTTTTTATTTATTTACAATGAGATTCCATATTCTACCCATATCTTTATTTTTGTATGTCCTTTTCATGAGCCAAAAAAAGAATGATAATCCTAGGGATATAAATAACTTTTAGGTCCTAACATAATTTTTTGAAAAAAAAAAAAAAAATCTCATTTTTCAGGTCTATATTTTGAATCATTCATAGGGAACCTTCCATCACCTTCGACACACAAAACCTTGTTTATGATTAGTAAGGTAAGTGGAGATATTTATTTTCATTTTACTTAATTTCATTTAATTTAAATCATTTCATTTTAGTTATATTTATGTGTTTCTATGTTCTTTCCCAAATCACTATCCCATGTTACACCATTGTGACATGTGATGAAGTTTAGGTGAGGTATATGTATACACATAATACATTTAATTTTGTCATCTACTAATGATTTCACTTGTAAATACTTGTTGAGAGTTGATATCCTTAAGTTAACACCTTAAAGGGTGTATTGGGAAATGGGTGGGCAAAGATTATGGTGATTTGTAAGATATATTTCTATTATATCATGATTACACCATCCCTAATATCAATTTGGCTTCCTTAGAGTGTTGTAAAATTTACCTCTTCCATCTTGTCCTTATTCAATTGTGTTATATTTCCTATATCCTATGGAATATACCTAGTTGATACCATATGTTTAGTATATTTTACACTTATTATACTTTATCGATTATCTTGATACATTTATGAGCCTATCTTATAACATATGTATTGTATTGGCCTAGTTGATACTATTTTGTGTCAACTAAATTTTTTAATTGTATAGACCAAGCTGATACCATTGAATTATATTTTAAGATTAGTTTTGGTTATTATATCAATATACATAGGGGTAATATTTCATTTATATCATATCATATAAACTCTATTTTATCTAATTTCACTCACACTTATGCCCTGAGTTATACCTAAAGGATTTTTTGGTCTTGAACCTTATCTTGAAGGATTTTATCTTGTGGTGTCTTTAAAGATAAATATGAGTCACTGATATGCTAAGGATATATTAGGTATTTATCCAACTAGTTAAGTTATTTAACCCAAAAAATCTCTTTCAAATCTCTAATTGAGCCAAGGGGGAGATTGATGTTTGATGGATCAATATAAGTATTTCTAACCCTATACTCTTTCCTTTATTTACTTAGTAGATACATGTTTTTTGTTTCTTAGTGAATGAATGTGTGTGTATCATTGTATAGGTTCTATCTACATTGAGTAAAACTAGTGTAATTATAAGATTACTTAGACTTTCCATATTTTAACTTAGATTGCCTAGTCCCCCATTTGGTTGACCATGAAACCTTATCTTTAGTTTAGATTACTTTACTTACATTATTTTACTTGCACACTTACTATCATTGACTAAAATCAACTTAATTTCATAGCAGTATAATTAGATATACATCCTTCTATCATAGGCTTAGGATTTACAACCCTTTTCTCTTGATATTTATGTTGTAGGGAACCCTCTACTAGATTTGAAATATGCATTAGTTATTACCTAGATCTAACTATCATATACTCTATTTTAGTGGCCTTATTTAAGTCTAATTCTATTGAGATAGGATAATTATATTTTAACCCTAGTTTATGCATATATTTTAGTGAACCTAATGTGAATCCTAGCCCATGATGATTGGATTGTATTCAGATTTCCATTTTTTAATGATTATCTTCATTTTTTAAACTTAACAAAAAATTCAAACTAGTATATATTTTACATCCTAATTATATCAATTAGTCTAATAACTTTGTTTGTCTTCTTGGAATGGTATCATCCATCATGGTGCCATTTTATTTGTTTCTTATTATATCAACCACCCAAATATAATTATGTGTTTTTCTAAATTATATTAGCTAGGTTGATACAATCATTATTCTTAGTTGCCACTAATACTACCTTTTTTCCATACTGTATCAACCAAAATGATATAGTTTATTTATTTCAGTTGATTATATCAACCTGGTTGATATAGTCTATTTTCTAGACTCATTAATAGAATGTATTGGCTAGCCTGATATTGTTAGTTTCATTTTATTCACCTATTTTATCTATCAATATTATATCTCTCTTATCATCATTAATCCACCTTTAGATGCAACATAATTCCTTGCACAAATGGTCTAAAAAATAACCCTTGTGCAAGATTTTATTATAAATCAAATGATATAAATGCAAAACCACATTTTTAAAATGGTTAGTCAACCTCCTCAACTCCTCATGACTCAACTAATTCATCATATGCCTTTTTTCAAGGCTAAAATCCCAATGATAATTTTACCACTTATGATACACTTCTAGTGAGACTGAATATTATGAATAAGGTGCTCCTTTTGATAAATATCCTTATAAAAACCCAAATGATGACAATTTTAGTTAGACTAATGATTATTAGTATTGTATGCAAATGATCTTTGACACCTATATCATTGACAAAGATCAACATGATTATTTTCCTTATGACCCCGATGATCCCTATTATTGAGGTGATGACTACAATGATATATGCAATTATCCACTTTATGACTATGAATATGAATATCCTTATTATCCCACCTTTGTTGATTTTAATTGGGTGTGAAGATTCCCTTAGAGTTTATTAGGATAAATTATAGTCTTTAATATTAATTTAATTTATGTGTTAATATGTCTTTTGGTTCTCTCACCAAAAAGCCTATTTTGAAATTTTAAATTATTGAATTAAGATTGCAGAGGTGTTTAGAGTCTTAGGTGAAAGTTAAGGGTTGGTAAATGTTGGTGAGGATCTTATTAGATACTAGTAAGGTGGTGTGGTGTGTTAAAACATTCAATTCATAGGAAGAGAAACATGATCCAAGAAAGGAATATGTATAACTGCCATCCATACGTGGAGTTGTCAAGAGAGTAGGAATTGTGCATGTTGGCATAATAAAGAAGTTGAAATGCATGTTATAGAGAGGGTGGTAGAAGAATAGGAGGAGGAGAGGTATTAAGGAGAGAGGAATAAAATTCTAATAAAATATCATGATGTAAATTAACTCTACCTACAAAAATAATAATTCTATACATAGACTATAGATAGGCTTGGGAGAATGGAATAAAGAATTGTTTAAAGTACTATTGTTGACTTTTGAAGAATTTAAGTGATGTGTGTTTTATAAAGGTATGATGAGATTGTATTTTCATAATCATTTCTTATATAGCTATATGTTAACCTATAACACAGTCCCTTTGAGAGTAAATCTATGTTTTATAACTTGTGTAGGTGAGCTTGATATAAAGGATGACTTTGAAGAGTTTTTATAGTTTCTTATGATTTCCAATAGTTGACAGGCTAGATCATATACTGAATGGTAATAAAATTCTTATTTCATTATTCAAATTAAAATGAAGCAAGATCAAAAATAAATCCAAAAATGACACTTGAGCTACACCTACCAAGCAGTCCATTCTTGTTCCTATGTGAATCTTGAGCTACACACAAGAAGACAAAAAATATAGAACAACTACACCTAGGAATAAAGAAATAATATCTAAATAATATTTCATCACCCTTAATTTATAAGGGTTATTTTCAAACTAAACATTCCTCTATACTTTTCAAAATTTTCTCATCCAAGTGCCTTTGTCAGGATGTTTGTTGGTTTCTCTACTATCAGGCAATGTTGTAACTTAACACTTCCATCTTTCACATAGTGCCAAATCAAAATAAATTTGGTATTGATGTGCTTGGTTCAATCATGAAAGACAAGATTCTTTGCCATCCAGATTGCAAAATTATTGTCAATTATGAGAGGTGTTGATGAATCTTGTTTCTCCTATAAATCTAAAAGAACCCTTCTGAGCCATAAGATCTCTCTAGTTGCCTCTAAAATGACCATATATTCTACCTCTGCTGAAGAAATTTCTAGTACTGATTGCTTCTTAGATTTTCAACTAAAAAATATTTTTCCCAAATTCATTAGAAAATGTAAGGTGGACTTTCCATCTTCATGATCACCAGCATAGTCAAAATCTAAATATCTAACCAATTTTAAGTTTCCTACCCTAAAGTATTTGAGCCCAATATTTTTTGTGCTTTTGAGATATTTGAGGACCCTTTTTACTACTACCTAATGACTCTCTCTAGGATATTACATGAATATTAACAGGACACCAACTACATATAATATATTTTGTCAAGTGGTAGTCACATAAATCAGACTTCTAATGAGCTATCTATATTTAATGGTATCAACCAAATCTATTGAATCTTTAGATGTCAATTTGATATTTTTTTTCAATGGGTGTGTTGAGAGGATTATAATCTTCCATTCCAAACTTGCTTATAATTTCACCAATGTACTTCTACTGAGTGATGAATAAATAATTTTCTCTTTGAATTAATTTAATACCCATATAGTAATGAAGATAACCCAAATCAGTCATTTTAAAGCTTTTCATCAACTCTAATTTGAATTTTTTAGTGTACCATTCATTGTTCCTTGTGATGATAAAATTTTTAACATACACCACCATAAATACAACTATTTTATCAATTATTTTGATGAAAATATTTACATCTTCAAACTTAAAATGTTTGAAGTTCATGTTCATGAGGTGCTTAGCCAATTTTTTATACCATGCTCTAGCGCTTGTTTCAAACCATATAGTGATTTTTATAGTTTTCACACCTTGTGATCTTGTCCATTTACTACAAAACTATCAAGTTGTGTTATATACATAGTTTCCTTGAGGACTCCATTCAAAAATGTAGTTTTGACATCCATTTGGTGAACTTTCCATCCCTTATGAGCTGTTAGAGCCAATATGGTTCAAATTGTAGTCCATTTTGTTATAGGTGCAAAGGTTTCACTGTAGTCAATTCCTTTCTTTTAAGCATACCCCTCTATGACAAGCCTTTATTTATGATTTTAAAGTGAGTTGTCTACCTTGTATTTGTTGTGATAGACCCACTTGCATCCAATCAGTTTGCAACCATATGGTGGATCACCCAAATTTGAAGTCCCATTTTTTACCAGTGAATTATACTCATCTTTCATTAATTTTATTATCCAAGATTTAAGATTTTTAGCTTGTTTGAAAGTTATTGGTTATGAATCAAATGCAACATTGAGTTCCTCTTGAGAACCATCCAATGTGAGTTTTTTAATCATGTCTAGAATTTCATCAATATAATTATCAGGTTGAGATGAGGTTGCATGTGCACTGAGTGCTTATTTTCCCAGCTTCATTAGGTTTCACATATTTCAATGTTTGAGTGGCCCACTTAGGCATCTTTTTATTTGCTAAAGGTGCTTTAGGTTCATCCTCTAAAGTTCCTTCACTATCTACCCTCTATTTAGCTGACACCTATTCAATATCTGATAAAGTTTCACTCTCTCCTTCAAGAGGATTATCAAGATCATATAGGGAGAAAATATAATACCAATAGATTCCCAAATATATGTACTCCAATCATTATCTAGAACATTAAAATCACTCTCCTTGTAGACATAAAACTTTGCATATTTGTCTAGTCAACTCAACCATTTATCAATATACTCTTTGTCCTTTATAGTCTCACAAAAGAGAACTTCTCTTGCAATAAGAAACTTTTTCTCTTTATCATCATATAGCCTAAATGCCTTGGAAGAATTAAAATATCCCAAATGGATGCATTTTTGACTTTTATGGTCTAATTTGTTTTTCTTCTCCTTTAGAATTAGTACATAACAAGTAGATCCAAATATTTGAAGATGTCACACTAAATGGAGGTGACCACACCACATCTCATATGGAGTCTTTGATTCAAGAGATATTGATGGTGATTTATTGTGAAGGAATAATACTATTTTAGCTACTTTGACCTAAAAGTGTAGATTTACCCCTTTGAAATACAACAATTCATGAACCATATTCATCACAATTTTATTCATTCTTTCAACTACTCCATTTTATTATGGAGTGTGAGGAACTGTGAGATGGTGTTTGATCCTATTTTGCTTAAGATAGGATTCAAACTTATTTGATGTGAATTCACCACCATTATCTATCATGAGTGCTTTTATGTGGTTTTGTGCTTCATTTTCAATCATTGTTTGAAACTTCTTAAAAGTATTAAAAGCTTCTGATTTCTTTTGCAAAAAGTATATCCATGGTATCCTATTGTAGTGATCATTAAATAGCATGAAGTACTTATGAACACTAGTGGAGAGGATTGGAAGAGAACACAAGTCTAAATTACCAAGCTATAATTTTTCATTTACTTTCCACTATGACTTCAAAAATGGTTCTCTTGCATGTTTATCCAAGATGTAGGCTTCACACTTCTCATCTGATTTTACGAGCAATGTGGGCATGCTAACAACACCATTATTTTTTAATATAAGAATGTTATTATAGTGAGTGTGAAAAAATTGAGCATGACACAACATGTTTGGAGACATTCTACCTTCCACAAGATGAGCATAATTCCTTGAATTTGATGGCTCACCCTTCAGTTTGAGTAATTTCCCTTCCTCATATCTAGTCAAGATGACTATATTGTCACTTTTTCTCATAATTGTGACATCACCATTATCAAAAAAATTGTAATTCCCTTGTTACTTTATGATAAGTATGGAAAAAAAGTTTCATTTTAGTTAAGGAAGGTAGAGAACATTCTCAAGTTTGTAGTTTGAAAGTCCTAGACACTTGAGTCAAATTGAACCTCTTCCCTGTGGTTACAGACTTGATCTATCTAAGAGGTATATTAAGCTAAAAAATTATTTAATGTACTCCTCAAAGAAATATTTTTAGAAATTCATATGTTGAGTGGCACTAGTATCAAGAAACCAAGCATCAAACCATGAAGAACTGATCAAGACACTATTTACTTCATCATATGTACTAGAAAACACATATTCACTAGTGAATTGGGTTGAGTTTAACTCTTTTGACTATTTATTTGAATTTTCATCTTTATTTTTATGGCATGATTCAATTTTATCCCATGGAATCTTGAATTCATGAGTCTTATGGATACCTTTTCTATCATACCATTTATAATAGAGGTTTTATTTATCATTCTATTTTTGATTTTGACCACCATGATTTTCATTTTTTGCCACCTTTTCCCTTGTAATTGTTATTTCATTTGTTTTTGGAGAAGTGGAATTATTTTATGGTTTAGAGGAATTTGTTCTGACATAGAACACACTTTCACCTATTGTGGTTTATGTTTTCCTTATAAATGATTTTTCTCTTTTAGCCATGTTTTCAACTAACTAGTCAAATGTGAGAGTCTTCAATTAATTGCTTGATTTTAGAGACTCCAAATAGGTTTAATAGTTGGGAAGAAGGGATTTTATGATTTTAGTCATCTATATGTCAATTTTGACACCTATTGCTTCAACATCATGTTTGATAGCACATATTTCTAAAGCTAATCTCATCATGTCACCATCTTTCAACTCTAGGTTGAATAGTTTTAACTACAACTGAATGAATTCTAAATTTGAATGGGATTCATATAGGTCCTTCAGTTTTTGATATGATTCCCATGGTGTATTTCACCCTTGTATATGATGAAACACATATCCATCCACTAATGCCCTCTTCAAGGCTAAAGCCTTCTAATTTTTTTGCTTCCATGCCTGTATGTCCTTTGCATTCCCTATTGGTTTAGTTGGTTGTGTTGACCCATAATAAATATCAAACCATAGGCCATTGAATATGAGTGTGTTCTCCACTTACTGAGACCCTTCTAGCCAATTGTCTTTGTCGGTCAAGGTAGTGCCAACAATGGCTTTGATGGAATGCATGGTTTTAAGTTTTGTTTGAGTTTTTAGAGGTTTTGATTTTTTTGAAACCCTAATTGGTTATTTATCACTCTAAAATGGTCCCTTTTTTTATATACACAAAGGTACTAAAAATTATTCACTTTATTATTAACACTGGCTTAAAAAGAAAACTCATACATCAATATACTCAATTTGTTTTAATTTCTAGATTTACATTTTTTGACATACATGAATGGGTAAAAAGAGTAGCTCCCCTTATTTCTCCTCAAAATGTGAAATTTGGTTGTTATTTTCCCAAATTCACTTAGAGTAACATTCCTAAAAGAAAAAAATTTCTCAAATTTAAATGTTTTCAAATTTATATTTTTCTAAATTTGAAAGAAACATTTAAAAAGGAATTTTCTTTTTAAATTAAAAAAGCATAAAAAATATACCTCTTATCTCACAAATGGAAAATTTCTAATATTATAAATGTACATATTTCTCCAAATATATTCACCTTAAATAATTTGTGTTGAAAATCTTTTTGTGTCCATCCAATATGCCAATAGAAAAAGATAATTCCAACTGTAGCACAGAAAACAATTCCAACTCAACAAAATGTGGCACAATAATGAAAAATATATTTGTAGAGTCCAAGAGTAGGTGAAAAACCACACTCCAAGATTGAATACATATGATCAAATGAAATTCAAGTAGGAAAATTTTTGTTTAGAGCTCAATGATATGCCATGTAGCTAATGCCAAAAATACTGTGCCAAAAATGTAATCAATGATAGGTATGGCTCAATTATTGAGTAGGTATATGAAATGCTTTGATAAAAAAATACCAATGTAGTAGATGAAAACTTCTAATGTGAATCAATATCTCTCAAATCATCTTCCTTCTGGTATAACATACTACCAAACTGGTTGATACACAAGTGAAAATATGCCTCCAAGCTGCTTGATATGCTACCAGCTAAAACTATATGAATTACACAACAAATATAATAGACACCACACCTCAATACTAACATCTAATCTACTAGGCTAATATTATTCATAACTTCTTATATGTTGTCTAAGTACAAAATAAAGTATAGAGAAATGTAGTCATACAGGAGAGAAGGAAAAATAAAATATTTGTATCCAAGGCTCTGATACCAATGACAAGATGGATCATATAAAAAATGGAAATGAAATTATTATTTCATGATTAAAATTAAAATAAATCAATAGAAAACATTATAAATCCAAAAATGACTCTTTAGCTACACCTACCAAGCAGTCCATTTATATTGCTATGGGACTCTTGAGCTACACATAAGAAGACAAAAAATAAAGAGCAACTACACCTAGGAATAAAGAAATATTATCTAATGAATATTCAAATAGATTTTTATATTTGGGTAATGTTTTAATTTATTTTCCTTTGAATATATCTTATCTCTTATGTTATGAATCAAATCACATAGTATATGCCAAGTTTAAGTAACTTTATTTACTTAGTCTTTAGACAAACTTTGTGAAGGGTTTTAAAGACAATAAAGGTGTTTGTTGGTCTATGAGAGTGATATAGAATAGAAAAAAAAATTAAACTCTAGGAGGATATTTATAAATTTTTAAAATGTGAGTTATTATGCAATTTCCCACTCAGTTCTACATACATTCCATTTAAGGACCATTATGCAAAGGTACAATTTTGTATGACAAATAAGTGAGGTGTTATTAATGTTGATTGAAGTGTTTATTAATTGTTATATCATTATCCTAGGTTAAAATTTCATGTTTTATGTTTTTAATCCATTTTATATTCTTATATAACCATTTGAAGTGCAAGAAACTAAGGAGGCTATCCCACGATCTTTTAAGTAAACTCAAAATTATGTATTTTTACTTATTTGACTTATTTAAGGATTGGTTTTGAAATTATAGCTATTAAAGAAGGTAAAATGGGTCAAGGAAAACCTATCTTATATTTTGGTACCTCTTTAATTTGTATATAACTCCTTTTGTCTAATTTTATTAACTCTTAGCCTACACAAGCCTATGTTGAGACTAACTAGGGTTTGGAAAATGTAAAATTGTATAACTTTTGTTGTAACCCTTATAAAATGTTGAAATTTTTTAATCAAGTGTACTTAAAGGTTAGATATAGTATGGAGTAGGTTTTAGGTTGATACTAGATTTTACAATATGGTTTCTAATACAATGGCTTAGCATTAAGCATGAAAGAGACCTAACATTATGAGAGAGGTGTGAGTTAGTAGGGTTACACTGAGTGTGGAGTCATGAAACTTTAGGATAATTTGTGTGGGGATAAATGGTTCCCAAATATATTCATATTTTTATTAATTCTCTTTTTATGGATTAAACCTATAAGCTTTATGTGAAAATAGGGCTACAAGAAATTTAGGCCAAAAGTGAGGATGAGTGGATGGTGGAGAGTTATAACCTTGAAAGGAAGGATTATGATTGAAGTTATATGAGAGTTAAATAAGATAGGTAAGGTATTTTATGAGTCTTATCTTAAAATATTAGAATCTTGAAATCATGTTTTATGGCTTAGGGCTTAAGAACTAGAATAAAGAATGAGAAATTTTGAAGATAGAACAAGGAGTGAAGTTATGAGAGTGGGATATGAGATTATGGTGTTGATGATAAAAATAAAGATAATTCAGAGAATTATGATATTTTATAGGTCTTCAATATAGAGGATAAATATGCATGTGTAAAAGAGGCTTATGAAGCCTATATAAGGTAAGAGGGTTCAAGTGTGTCTAAGAAGCAAGCAAGCAAGTACATATAGAGCCAAGGAAGTAATAAGAGATCAGAGTTAATTCAAAGAGATTAAATCCAAAAAATGAGAGATATGATGATTGTTAAAGAGGTTATAGTCATAGGCCCTGCATCAAGTTGTATCAAAGAGAGGTTATCTATTGTAAATATTATTCTAATTTATGTTACATGAATTTTATGTTAAATGAGTGTTATAGGTTGTTATGTAAGGTGATAATGAAGGTTTTAGGAATATGGTGAGAAATGAAGAGAGAGTATAAATTTTGTGGTAGAACCATCCCTAATAAGAGATCTAGGATGATTTCAAGAGAGATAAGAAAGAGACTCCAAGTGAGAGTCATGGTTCTAAGGTGAAAAATACTTGGACAAGTGAAGATGAAGATAGCTAAAATAAAAGAGAATAAGGGTTGGATGGATTTAGACTACCATAAGGAGATAAATAATAATGAAAACCCAAAAATAAAGGGGTTAGATGTTAAAGAGGAGAGGAATGAGATGGATAAAATATTTGAGAGGATAAAGCTCTTGGTAGAGCTCATGCAAGAAGAAGAGAGCCAATGGTATGGTTATGTGATGAGGAATAAAATATTGAAGTGTCCTATAAGGATACTTATGGAGAGAAGAAGAAATATTGTGAAGAGAGACAATGAGAGGGAAAATACGTTGCTATGTAGGTAGCTCAAGAAGGACATGAAGAATTTTATGATGAGTGAAAAAGGGGGAGGTGATCATCACCTTGTGAAGAAGGATAATATGGAGGAAATAAAGCCTCAATTTTTTTAATCTAGGTATTTCTTATCATGTTTGTATGTAGGTAAAATATTAAAGGAGGAAGAAGTCCATTTTGAGGACTCAAATTTTGAAAGAAAAAAAGAGAGCAAGCATGAACAATATGCATATGTGATGAATATGACTATGAAAAACCTATTTAAGTGATTATCAAACTTGATATGCATCAAGAAGAGGTTCCTAATTGGGAAAATAAAGAAGATGAGAGTCAAGAACAAGTTGTGGTAGTAGAAGACAATAAAGAAGAGGGGTGTGATTTGAAACCTCACAAACTATATAAGGATGAGGTGTAACATGTGACAAAAGAAAACATAGATACATGGTTTGAAGAAATGGTATTATTATAGATAGAATTTTCAAACTTAATAGGGTGTTTCAATCACTCTTAATTTAGATAAATAATGGTATTAGTCTTAGGTTGTGGGTGACCTTTAGATGGACTAAACCTCTAGGTTATGGGTCTAGTTCCCCTTGATGTATCCATTTGTCTCACTATTGCAAAAGAAAAGGGAGAGAAAAGACATGAAATAAACCTATCTGAGGAGGTGATACACCAAAAAAACACCCTCCAATTTATTATCATGCACTTAAGAATAAATATTAGGCCTAACTCTGATTACACTTCTCAAACAAGGGCTTTCAAGCATGAGTATTTTAACATAAAAGTATTTGAGAATACATTAAATAAGAGGGATAGTTTGGAGGTATAAAAAAGTAACTAATGAATTAAAATACACTTTAAATCTATTAAAAACCACATATAACTCACCATGTGACCTAAAAGAACACAATCCATTTGAAAATAGGTAGGAAATGACAAATGAGAGAGAATACAATCACCACTACTAACATTCATCAACAATCACAAAAGTACACTAGTTGAAATCATGTGAAGATGTAAGAATAAACTTAATTCATTGTTCGAAGGCATATTAAAAGTGTCCATTTGATCAGGGCTTTTCCATACTCATCAAAAAGATCCATATAAAGCCAAGCAAGGTAGCATTTATAGAGAATAAGAGAGGGGGAGGGAGAAGGGGTATAAAAGATAATAATGAAAAGTGTCAATAAAGATTTATAATCAATAAATAGGTTTAATAATAGTTTCATAAGACTCTTAAATATATTTGTTTCTTATTTGATGATGTTTTTTCTTCCAAATGGTGTAGGAGTCTTCATCTCCTCAATAATTCATCATCCATTCAAAAACTACCCATTTTGGCTTGTGGGGAATAACAAATGGAATTATTTGTCATAAAATCACCATGAAATACACTAATAATTACTATTTTACACCTTTTATACCTTTAGATATTTCTTATACTGATATTTCAGTGGTGATCATCACATAACTCTTTAGGTGTCTTGAAACCCAATTGGTCTTACTACGCCTATCTTGCTCAAAAATCTCAAATCTTGATTTTATTCTCATGAATGAAATATATCTATATAAAAGTTATATATCATTCTTTAAAAACTTATATAAACCCCTTTAGATGCATCAAACACTCACAAACATCTCATTTTACACATAAGGCCTATACTTGCCTTTAATTCCTTATAGCCTTAAAAACACACAAGACTCTTTGTGTAGAAAAATCCATAGATGATATTGTAAAAATAAGAATATTTTTAGTACCTATTATGAATTTATATCTTTTTCCCAAATTTCATGACCTGACATCAAGTGAAATTACACTTATCCACCTATTTTTTGTCTCTAATTAGGCCTCAATTAGACCTCTAGGCTTATAAATTGAGTTTTTTCTTTAATCCATTACCACACATGCGAAACTACAAATAAATGTTTTATCACTTTCCATACCCCCTGACCATTCTCCATGTCAAATTTTGGATTCTTAAACCTTGTATTGATGGGTGAACCAAGAAATGGTCAAAACCTAGTTTAGGTGCTTGTTTAGGCTTAAGAGGCATTTGAAATGGGTTTTCAAGAAATTCATAGGTTAAAAATATTTATAATGGTTTTTTCAGGCTTTAAAGATAATTGGTAAACTCAATACCTTGATATTATGGTCTATTTAAGTACTCCATAGATCTGTATCTAGGCTTCTTAACTAGCAAAATAATGTATTTCTTCTGTTTGTCCTAACTTGGTGATTTGAAAAGCTCCTATACCTTATTAGTAGACCTATAAAAGTGTTTATAGTATTATATAACCTCTCACTAGGATTTTTAGGCCTTTTTATTTGATGTTAAGGTTAATTCTTCCCCTACACACTCATAAATAAGCCTACAACCATGCATTTTGGTTAATTCCATACAATCTACCCTTGGCACATGCCAACCAATATATCATTAATTTTTTTAAGAAGATAATAGATTACATAAAATTAGTTTTAATTTCATTTAAATCCACCTTAGGAACTTATAATAACAATCTCCTTAATCAAATCATTTAAAGGTTTCTTGGCAGAGATCCTTAAGGTTTGTTCCTAGAGCTTAGCCCCTTGATGAACATAAAAATGTCAAGGATAATTAGTGAATAAGTGTGGAATATTATGAATAATATCTTATTTCACCATGCATATCTTCATTTAATATGTGAGCATCTCAAATTTCCTCTCAAGCTAGTAGATTGTGTGAATGAGGTTAAGACAGAGATTTAGGCCTAAAGGTGGTGTCTTGAAGTTTGATTCAAGATTAAAATGAAATATTTATATATTTATCACCTATATTACATGTTTTTAAATAACCAAAAAAATTTATTCTCACTCCATGAGCTCTACAACCTACTACCTCATGTGTTGAGGGTTTGTGGTTCATTTAGCAAATCTAAAACTAGTAACCTTATTTTGGTACCTTTTATTCATATCAAGGAATACAAACACATTAAAATATTTAATTTATGTTTATAATACATTTTAAATAGCCTTCACACATTAACTTAACTCAAAATTGCATGCTGCTTTTGATAAAAATACATAGACTTGTATATGACCTTTTAGGTCATTTGTCCTCTATTCTGCTGTCAGTCACTTTGTGAGATATTTTATCATTATAAGAGGATGTTTTCAATGATTTATAATGTTTCTCATAATTTTATGGTTTATATTAATCATTCTCCAAATTCATTTGTTTCACTATATGCTCCTCTACTCAACTTCCTAGAAACATGTCTAATTGTAGGTTTGCATTAGGTGTTTAGACTAAATTTTGGATATATACCTTCTCTTCATGGGTTTTAGTAACTTTGAGATTATTGAAAAATATTTAAGGTAAATTAAAACTCATTTTATCCTCTCTACTTACCAATTCACATTCTCATCTCTAATCCATATCTTCATTACACTTCTCAATGGTCTCAAAAATGCCTATATGTACTTGTTTTAGGTTCCTTGAGCATTGTAATTTGAGACCATATTTTATCCATTAGTATTAAACTTATATAATTGCAGGGAAAATATATTTATATAACCAATAATGTCCTAAAACTCCATATATTTATCTCAATTCAATGCATTTCTCATGAAAAGGAGACCTACAAGTCTGTAGACCTGTAGGTCTACCTATTGTCATTTAAGGCTCCTTGGACATGCATTTTGGATTTATTTAGTACTAAAAAAACATATAACGTCCAATTATATTTTTATTATATAATAAACTTCAAACCATATTTCCAATGTAACATTTGTCACTATTTTGTTCACCTCTATGTAGGCTAGTTTTTAATACAGTCTGTGGCCTTGAATGGCATTAGACTTGCCTTGATACGTTAGTGGTGATATTTACACTTTAAGAAGATATTTTATAGATATGATATGAAATTTTATTCCATATAAAACCAATTTCAATTTTTGGTTTTCTTTTAGATTAAAAAAAAATTCTAAGTTAATCTCTCATTTGCAGGCTACATAGCCCTTTGGTGAGTCATACGAACATGACCCCTTCTTTTACCTTTTTAGGTATTAACAATGATTTGAATAGGTCTATATGGATTTTTAAAAACTATAAAACAAATATAATAACCATATATCATTCCTTACATTAAATTTAGGACCCTCAAAATAATAAATCTTTGTTTGCACATGATGATTGATGCACTAGTGAGAATCTGCAAACTCCCTTCATGTTGAGAAGATTGTGGGTGTGGATGGGCATGGAGTAAAATATAATGTAATTTTATAGAATTTTATATATTTATATATTATGGAAGACCTTAATCCATGTTCTTTGCCTATTTAAAAGTCTAGAACAATCAAGAAACAATGACATTCAACTTGAAAATTATGCAAAAGTGGAGTTTTCTTGTCAACTTGAGCTTGTACGTGCCAAGTGAGACCTATATAATCATGTGGAATGATTTTAAAACCCATATATATATATATATATATATATATATATATATATATATATATATATATATATATATATATATATATATATATATATATATATATTAGTAAATTTATATCATTCCTCCAAATATCCTCAAACTATCCTTTTAAATATAAAATTTGAGCATATGGGGTTTATGCAAGGTTTAAGACCACCTTACCTTCTTAATGATTGTTCATAAAGGAGGGGCAACCAATATGAAAAATATGGATATGGATTTTAATTAAATTTGGACAAAATAATAATTTAAAAATATAAATTCCAAAATCCAACTATAGTGTATGAAATGAGCATCTAAAGTTTGCTTTTGTGAGTTTTCTAAGGGAGTGATGGAGGAAAGGAAACATTTTATGACTTGAGTGAACCTATACATACAATAAAAACATGTATTTTACCTATAAAATATAAAAAAACGTCCTTAAATTCATTTAAATCTACAACTTAGCCTTTTTTGGTCTATATAAGTGGGTAGAAAGCATCTTCAAAGTGTTGAAAATCACTCGTAACTACTTTTCAATGTTTGAAATTGATTTATCATGACATACCTACAAAATTAATGTTATATAATTATTCATAAATAATTTTAAATTATATGTGTGTGTGTGTGTGTGTGTGTGTGTGTGTGTGTGTGGTATTCACCATTTTGGATCTAAAAATTATTTTTGACACTTTTACACATGCTATAGACCTATCGAAGAGTTTATGCTATAGACATATCGAAGAGTTTGAAACATGATTTATTAACCTTGAACATAACATGAAACACATTTTGGAACTTTATTGGACTTAGAGGGAGTATGAAATTACTTTTACACATGACTTATGACTTAATAAGGAACATTAAACCCTATCATCACTTAAACCTTTTGAAACATGACATGAAGTAACTAGACAAGCTTAAGACTAGAATAGATCATTACCTTAAGTTTGGAAAATTTACCTTAAACTATGATAATATTCATTGAAAAAGGAATAATTTTATTACCCTATCCTATGGTATCCAAAATTTAGCTAATAGGTATCTACATCTAGAGAAAGTTTGAAATTAAGGAGCAGACATATGCAAGATAGCAAGCCAATGAAGACAAAACAAGGTAATAAGTCGATTTATTATATTAATTATGTTACAAATGATTTTTTTGAGTTTGTGCATGATTAAATAAAGAGATAAAGTTGACATTAAGTGTTATTTTATGAGTAATTCTATATTTTATAACTTGTGTATGTGAGCTTGATATAAAGGATGAATTTAAAGAGTTTCTTATGATTTCCAACATATTTTGAGAATTGGTAAATGTTTTTTTTTTTAAGTTTTCATATATATTAAATCTCAACTTATGAATCAAATCACATGATATATGCCAAGTTTGAGAGAGTTTGTGAAGGGTTTTTGAAATAAAAAAGGTGTTTATTAGTTTATGGGAGTGATATATCATATAAAATAGTATTTTAACCCTAGGATTATAATTATAATGTTTTAAAATGTGTTTTTTTTGTAATTTCCCACTTAGTTCTTAAAATAACCCATTTAAGGACCATCCTACTAAGGTACAATCCATCATGATGAATAAGTGAGGTGTTATTAATGTTGATTGAATGTTTATTAATTTTTAGGTCATGATTATGGTTTAAAATTTCATGATTTATGTTTTTAATCCATTTTTGAGTCATAAATAACCATTTGAAGTGCAAGAAACCAAGGAGACTATCCCATGGTCTTTCAAGTAAACTTAAAATTCTATATCTTTGCTTATTTGAGTTATTTGATGATTTATTTTAAAATTATGGATATTTAATAAGGTAAAATGGGTTAGGTAATACCTATATAATTTTTTTTATCTCTTTAATTTGTCTAAAAATCTTTTTATTTAATTTTATTCACTCTTGACCTGCACAAGCCTGTGTTGAGATTTTCTAGGGTTTGGAAAATGGAAAAGTGTATAACTTTTGTTGTAACCCTTGTAAAATGTTAAAAAATTTATTGGGTGTATTTAAAGGTGATATATATGATATAATAGGTTTTAGGTTGGTACTGGACTGTATGGTATAGTTTCTAATATATTGGCTTGGCATTAGGCTTGAAAGATACCTAATATTATGAGAGGGGTGTGAGTTGATAGGGTTACACTAAAAATGGAGTCATGAAAATTTAGGATAATTTTTTTGGGTATAAAGGGTGACAAAAAATATTAATATTGTGTATAAATTATATTTTTATGGATTAAACCTATAAGCCTTATGTGAAACAAGGGTTACAAACAAATTAGGTGAAAAATGAGGATGAGTGGATGGTGGAGAGTGCTAACTTTGAAAGGAAGGATTATGATTGAAGGTATATGAGAGTTAAATAAGATAATTAAGGGCTTGTATGAGTCTTATTTTAAAATACTAGAAGCTTTAAATCATGTTTTAAGGTTTAGGGCCTAATAACATAGCCTTATATTGAAATAACACAAGGAGCAAGTGTGAAGATAGCACAAGGAGCAAGGGCTTTAAAATACTTGTTCATAGAATAAAGAATGAGCAAGTGTGAAGGTAGCACAAGGAGTGAAGTTATGAGAGTTGGATATGAGATTAGGGTGTTGATACTAAAAAGAGGGAGAAAAAAAATAATGGTGATATTTTATAGGTATTAAATATATAGGATAACAATGAATTCATAAAAGAGGTTTATGAATCCTATAGAAGGTAAGAGGGTTCAAGTGTGTCTAAAAATCAAGCAAGCAATTACTTATAGAGCCAAGGAAGTAATCATAGATCAAAGTTAAATCAAATATATGAAAGCCAAAAAATGAGATCCAAGATGATGGATAAAGAGGTTATAGTCATAGTCCTTGCATTAGATGATGATTTTGATGGAGGTGAAAATCTTATAATGATAGCAGATGCTCCCAATGATGATCCCTAATATGATTTTACACCTTTATAAATCCCAATTTAAAATAAAATAATGTTGAAAATGAATTATTTTATGTATACCCACCCTCTACCTCACCTTTTGAAGGACTTAGAAGGATAATTCATCAAATATTGTCTCACATTAAACTAACTTCTGATAGCTCATCAATTATAAAGAATACCTAATCTAAATGCCTACCAACTTACCCATTATAGGTGATTGTGATCTTCATTTCTATATGGATATTCATAAATATCATACTTAAACCTATCCCAAATCACCATAAAAATCACTTCTTTTTGATAATATCATACAACTTGATACCATTTAGTTTCATCCACCTTCAATCAACATCATCGGCCATGACATAAAATATGCTAATAAAATTATTTCACCTATAGCCAACTACATCATCCATGACACAAAATGTGTCAATATAGTCATTCCACCTACATTAGGTTACATTGACCATGACCTAGAATGTTCTGATATAATTCTATTTCCTCCAACCAACTATATTATCTATGACCTATCATGTGTTAATAGAGTTCTTTTTCTAGTAGCCAATTACATCAGCATTGACATAGAATGTGCCAATATAATTATTTTTATTATAGTCAACTACATTGGCCATGACAGGAAATGTGATGATACAAAGTGTTTTCATTCAGTCAATTACATCATCCATGATGCATAATGTGCTGATATGGTTCAATTTATTTTACCAAACTATATCAACCTTGATAACATAGTTTATTTCAATCATATTTTCTCAAACGGTATTAACCTATCCAATATAGTTCATTTCAGTCATGTTTCTTCAAATTGTATCAACTTGGCTGATATAGTCAATTTTATTATTCTTTATCCAAATTTTTTCAACATGGTTGATATTATATATTAATTTTTTACCCACCTCTCTAATATCCTAACATTTCCCTAAATGCCATTCCCTATTATAACACCAATTTACACATATTTTGACATCATTACTAGGCATGTAAATCTTGAGGTTAAATCCAATCAACCTATATCCCATAGGTTGGTGAATCTCATTATGCCTATCCTCATATTATCACATATGTTGGGTTATCTTTTAATACCCATCCTTTTCTTATTACATATATTAGGTCATGTTGATGCTTCTAACTACCTCACAGGTGCTCTTAGTGTTGATTAACACTTCTCATTTTAGGATCCTAAAGATCCAAGGCATGAGTTGTAGTTGGTGACAATTTGGTATTTTTGTGGTGGAATAGAAGTAGAGTGTGAGAGCTATCCACAATATTTGTTTAATTTGGTGGTTGGGGGCCACCAAGGTCCTGTACTTGAATCTTTGTGATATTTCATGATCTACAAACTAAGCTAAATGGATACTAAAAAATATCTTAAACTAAAGTGAGCTTTGATAAAGAAGATATAGAAAAGGAGGGTAAGGCAGAAAAAAACACATGATTGTAAGATTTTGTCTCAAATATCATGATAAGGTTCTAATTATTTTGAGCATATATGAACCAATTTATGATGTAAAATAGTATGAACCCAGATTCCATCATAAACGAGGAAAGAATCAATGGATATATAGAATTCACAAGTAAGAACTAGGTTTACTTTAAATAATTTACTACTTTAACATGATTAGCATAAGCACATCTAAATCCAAAGCAAATGAAACAAATTATACCTAAGATATTTCAACTAATTTATTATAACACAAATTAACAACCTTATGAGAAAAAATGTATCTCAAAATTCAAATAAACATTCAAATCTAATACATTAACATGCAATTGAGAGATATCATTAGCTTTTAACACAATATTTAGACAATCTTTTCAGAATTCCTTAGTTGTATTAAAATGTTTTCTTGTATACAATTGCTTAGTTTTCTTCTTCTTTACAAATGTTAACCTCTACCTATTTATAGAGAACATAAGTAGTGGTACTGGTTAATTTCTCAAAACATATGTATGTTAGATAAGGACAGCTATCTTTAGATTACAAAGATATAATGCACATGGCATTTAACATTAAATTTGACAAATAGAATAAATATATGCTAATAGACTAGCATATATGTATTGTAAAATAATATTCCTTTCAAAATACATTAGTGGGTCCCTTCTATTATTGCTTGATTATGTCTATCACCCTAGTGTATTTCTCTTTGATTAGCTCAAAATCTAATACAGGTTTGATCAGACAATCCTCATCTTGATCTACCAATGTACTGAATTCTTTGACACTCTTGGCTATGAGTTCATGGATGCACTATGCCTCTACAATCTATCTTCCTAAGCTAATAATGGTGTCAAAGACCCTTTTATTATCCTTGAGAGATTATCCCTAGGTTTCCTTAATGTTATCAATGAAGACATTAACCCTTTGTTTGAATTCTTTATCATTTATTAGGCCCATGGCAGTGGGTTGAGAGGGGTTTGCCAACAAGGTCCCCAAGAGTTTTTCTATTTTGTCTATCAAGTCCATGTCATCCTTCACGAAATTATTGACACTATTATACCAAGTTCTTAGGTCTTATATTTTATCCACTATGATGCCTAAGAGGATGTTCAAATGTCCCAGTTTGATGATTTTAATGTCTTAGACCTATTTTGTATTATGCACATTGATCAATTCAGCTATGTGGTCTCTAGAGTCCTACCATTGAATGATTGATGCATGTGTTGTCTCAACTTGATGGGCCAAGTAACTTAATCTAAACTTCATGGTATTTAATCCCTCAAATATGTCAAGAAGAGACTTATTCAACATCTTCAATATGTCCTCAGGGACTAAAAATGTAGCTTATGCTTCCAAGTCCTGATTCTCTTTTTCTAGGTTGATGATTCTTTGTTTCATTCCCTTGACCCCAACCAAGGTCATTACTAATTGGGCATCAATCAAAATTTATATGTCCTCTTGATGGATGGGGTGTTCCCCTACTACTTTTCCTTGCATAAGAGTTAGACCCACAAAAGGCTCCACTCTTTGGAAGGTGAACTCCTTAGTGTTTATAGTGGCCTTCTTTGTTATTACTTTATAAAACCTAAATGTGTCTAGACTGTATTACATAGTGGCTATTGGTTCAAATAATTTGGGTACTTCTAAGGTCTCAATCCTAATACCACTTAATGCCCTAGGATCCTTCATTCCTTTACCACTCTATTTAGTTACCTTAACAATCCTCCTTTCTTCTTGCTCCTTCATGAGATCTCTAATCTAGGGCTTTATATCATTATGGGTATCAATACCAGTAGCTTTGGATAGTTCCAATGAATGCAACTGAGATGGAATCTCTTAGAGCTTTCCATATATGAACCAATTAGGGATGACAAGTCCATGTATGGGGAACTCATCACTAAATAAGTTAACTTCACTAGTAGGATGGGTCCATGTCACTTTTGGTCTTTTGGAGGACCTAATAATAAGAGCCATCTCTACTTCCTTTTTATTTTGTGATAAAAAGGACTAATTCCAAGGCTATTTCCTTTCCCTTTTCCATCTCACCTACCTATGGTTCTTCATCTTGTGCTAACTTAGTTGCAGCTTCCTCAATTCCCTTATCCTCTTGATCTGACCCATAGGTCTCTACAAGATCTTTGAAGAATTCTTCAACTATTTCATATGGTTCTAGGTCAATCATATCAATTTTCTCTACTAGAGAAGGTGGCCTTGGAAGTGGAACTGATGATGAAGGACCTTCTCCTGGCCTTTCTTCCAATTTATTCTCACTAGGTCCTTGAATTTGGAGCACCCACTATTGTAGTAGTCTTGGAGGTACACTTGAGGTGAAAGGCAATAGATGATATTTCAGTGGGTTCATCTACCATATTACTCTAGTTGGCTTCTCCTCTCTTTACAACCTATTCTCAAGTTTTAAGTCATGTTATCTGCACCTAGATAACACTTCCTAAAAGTTTGTAGCTTTGGTATAGAAATGGTCATATGGGTCAACACTGTGCTCATAGGTCACCTTGGTCATCTACTTGGATTGTAGATGGAGGACAAATTTTTAATTTGGGTCCCATTATTTGAGGTCATCCTTTTGAAAATATAAGGCATCTCTATGTCTAAACATAACGTCTAATTATTTCTAGTAATGGATCGTGGTTTTTCTAATAAAGAATGGAAAAGGATGCAAAATTCCCTTCCTCTTCTCTCTACATACATTATCAATCCCATGGAGAAGATGGGAAGCAATTTCCTATTTATCCAATTTGGTAGGGACATGGACTGACAATCTAAATGGTTGTGTCATGACTCCTTCCATCCTAATGATGGTGCAATCTAGATAATACCATATGCCACCCATAGGCTCTACATATTTCTTGATGTGTGGGTGAACTCTAGGTATGGGGTTCCCTGTGATAGTCTTAACCAAGGTAGTATATATGCAATCATAAATGAATTACATGTGACCCTTGTGTTTAAAGATATATAAATTTGAATAATGATGGGATATGGTAATCTTGCTATGAGAGGACCAATTATTGATATCAAGAATATGTGTGGAAGCCATCAATGAGTTTGATAAATAGGACATCATGGTGAATTATTATTTGGTCTTCCTTTTTATTCCATAGAATTGTTTCCCCAAGTGGATGTTAATTAGTTTTCCAATAGGTGGAGTTAGCTTCTCTTCCACCATGAAATATATGTAGAAAACCCATTTGGGGTCAACATAGGTTGTGGCGGCTACCCCTAAATCTCTATTAAATAGGGTCATGATGATCATAATGCCTTACCCAAATTATTTAATAGGGATTCTCCCATCATGATTCCTATATATGTGGGTTCCTTGGTTTAACTAGGGTCTTAGAATAATGTCTAAATTATGCTTGGTTTTCCACTCCTTAAGGTGGAGAGGTCTATGTGAGACCTAGGGAGTTTATAATAGCCCTCAAAATCTATAGGGTCAATGTATGCTATCTATTTTGACACATCTTCCCTAACTATCTAATCACCATTAATTCTAAAATCAACAAACATAAGGGCAAGGAAATCAATGTAATGGAGTACCTCTAGTTTTACATCTGCTCGATGAAGATCAAACATCTGAATTGCAATAAAGTCATCAAATTCCCTCTTTGTCACTATAATCCTTTGCTCACTAGAAATGAGGGGTTGCAATTCCTTAACAGCAAAGAAGATCCTGACCAATTCTTAATTTTTATTATTGAGTGCCCTAGCGTCCAATTTTGTATCTCTAAAACATCTTCCCTCATTGTCTATAGAAAAATATAGTTTAGCTTCCATGTTTCATTGTTACCTAGATGCTACCATGGTTCCTTAATTGCCTCAAGTGTATGACTGGTTTTCCTTTACTCATGATGAAATTTGAGCTTGTTTTAATTCAATTACATCTCAACAGTGAAGAATTAGGGCTTTATTGCATTCTACTAGGGTTTCTTGGATCTTTAATGGTGAAGTTGGTGGACTTCATAAATACATTCATGCCTTATATCTTATGGATAGCCTTAATTTTGAAAATCTTATCGTTGTAGGTATGCCAAATCTTTGGATTTGTCATTTATTGCTTACATGGTGCCTCTGTGGCTTTTCCAAGATTGTTCCTGTGGTATCCCCATGAAAGTTCCTTTGAAAACTAGCTATTGGTTTTCAAATTAAGTCTTTATTTTCACTTTGTCAGATCAAGATATCCAAATAAGTGTGAACCATTAATGAAGATCTTAGAGGTTTCCTTTGATTGGAGTTTGGTGTTAGTATGAGCATCATTCTTTCACATATCAAGCCATCAAGATCTGGCATCTTTGGTTGAAAATTCATCTTTAATTTTGCTCTATCAGATCAAAACCTCTGATGAAGTGTGGTCCATTAGATCCTATGAGATGCACATAGTCAAGTCTCAAGGCCTTACTAAAACTTTAGGTCCAAAAATGCATTCCCAAAATTTATTTATGTTGATAGACACTAATAAACTTAGGTTAAAGTCTTATATGCTAAGTTTTCTCTATTAATTCACTAAGGGTCCTTCTGAAAGGTTGATTAAAAATTACCCCTTTTCTTAGGAAAAAAGGTTAGTTGATGTTAAATTTTATTGCCTCAATACCATCAAAGACATCCTTGTGGATGTCAAATTATATGAGTTAAACTATCAATTTTGATCTTACATTTTGGTTTATGAGAGCCTAGGTTTTAATCTTGAGGTCATATTGTGTTTACAAACACAACTATTCTTCAAGTTTAAATTATGGCCTTAGTCCATATAACCATGTTATAGGGCTTATTGATTGAAGAATTTTTGCTATTAGATTAGATATCTTGGGAATCAAGGGCCATTGGATCAAGATCCACATGCTTCTTGGTGATTGGTTTAAATTAGGGTGGGTCCCTTTGATTAGTATTGGCTCGCACCATTGGATCAAGACCTTCAATGTAGCGAGAGCCATTGATTATGATCCAAGAGTTTAGAGTTGATTAGTTTTCAATATCGACGCCTCATTTGTCTTCATATCATCAAATCAAAACCTTCAAGTGAATGTGGATCATTATATCTACAAAATTACATGAACTTTAAGTTAGTCTAATGGGTTATGCATAGGCTTAAATTAAATGATTAGTCCTAAGTCAATCGTATAAATAAATATGATGAATCTTAAAGCTAAGGTTTATTATGTTAAGCCTAATGTCAAAAACATTAATGTGGTTCCCTTTTATCTTATGCAAAATTTTAGATGAGGTTTAACTTGATAGTATCACTAACGTCAAATACATATTCACAAACGTCAAATGATGGGAATGAGAATGTCAAATTAAATCTCATGAAAAAATTTCATAAAACATGAGGTTGATGTGTGGTTCCTTCAAGGTGATTTCATACCTTTATATTGGATTGGCAATGCAATGAGAGTCATTAGATCTATGATTAAATCAAATCATTGAGTTATGACCTAATAAGAATAATAGTTTAGACTAAGGTTCCAATTTTAGGGTGTCATTTTTTTTTATAAACATAAAGACATTTAAGATTATAACTTAGGCTAAACATTAATAAAAGACTTGGTTATGAATGAAAGGAGACTAGAGACTAACAATTAAGTAAGGTTAAGAGGCTAACAAAAAAGTGGGCATATTTAGATATTGACTTAAAACTTGAAGCATATTTAGATATTGATTAAGAATAGTTTCTTTTATCTTAGGGAAGGGTTGGGCATTACTCTATTTCCATATAGGTGTCCATATCCCTGATAGAGATACCTTTGGATCTATTTAAGGCCTTTATCCACTACCATCTAGGCATCTATAGCCCCAATGGAGATTACCATAGTCACCTTTGCTTTCAAATCTATTAATTTTGTAGTGAAGTCTCTTTTTTATATTTTATAAGTCCTTTGGAAAAGTTTGGGAGCCAAGATAGCCAAGTTTCAAGGATTTTGTTAGATGTTTGGTTCTTAGGGTAATCACCTATAGTTGAAAATTTGGTCCCAGACAAGGAAATGTTTTAAGTGCAAGCATGAATGTGCCCCAACAATCTAAATTCTCTTACTACACATGATTCTTCTCACAACCAAACTTTGATTCAGAACAATGTTAGATATTTTGTGAGACACTTAGCTTATATACTTATATATGCCAGTCCCCTTAGATGTAACATGGTGTTTTGTCACCACCTCATGTTTACCTCTATAAGGTTCATACTCACATTTCTATGTGAATAGAGTTTATAGAAATCTAGTAAAATTATGAGAAAGGAGTGTCTACAAGACTTATTGAGTCCAAAAGATAACAACCAAAATAGAAAGAAAACAAAAAACAAACAAACTAAAGCAAACAAATATGGATAAGTAAAACATGGAAATCAAAACAAGGAAGGAAACTAACTAGCCTACCTACTCTAACCTTAACAATCTTACAAATTTTATTTTATAAAGAATCCTAGTGGAGTAGTAGCAAAGTAATGCTTGAGATATTTCCCATTTGTGGTCAATGTGAACTCTACTCCTTGAATAACTTTTAACTTGAAGGTGTTTTTTCCTAATATCTCTACAATTTGGTATGGACCAATCCACAAGGGTGTGAACTTGTTATGTTTGCCTTTAGGTTTTGATGCCTTGTCCTAGAGAAGGACTAGGTCTCCTTGTCTAAACACATTCACTTTGGACCTCTTGTCAAACCATCTCTTCATAGTTTTTTGTTTCCTAATGAAGTCTACAAATGCCTTTTCCCTAGAATCTTACATCTAAATGATATCTAATATCCTAGAATTGGCAAATTCCTAGCTTTCTTCCATGTATTCTTGCATGAATGTAAACATAGGAAAATTTAGGGTGATGGGAAAGATAGGCTCCTAACCATACACCAAAAAAATGGTGAATCCTTGAGTGCTTACTTGATCTTAATCCTATCAGCCCATAATGTATTATGCCATGTTCTTGGTCTATCTATAGCAGACTTCTTGATGGCTTTCATAAGATTCTTATTAGTGAATTAAGAGACTCCATTCCCTTAAGGATAATGATTGGAGGAAAACTTTAAAGAGATTCCATTATTATAATACCATTCAATAATTTCTATGGATATAAATGTAGATCCATTGTCACAAACTAAAGAAACTGGGGTTCCAAATCTAGTGCAAATATTTTATTCTAAGAAGTTGATCACCTCATTTGTCCTACATTGTTTGGTGGATATAGCTTTAGTCTAAATTATGAAATAATTTGTAGTATTTAGGACATACTTGTGGTCCTAGATGAATTGGGGTTAATCAATCCTACAAATTCCAATCCCCATTATGCAAAAGGTTTGTCCACCATCATAGGTTGTAAAGGCATGGCTACCTTTGGCTCTTTTACGCTAAATATTTGGCATGAGTGTTACTCCCTCACATTTTTGTGAGCATCTTTGAAAATGGTGGGCTAATAATACCCATCCTTAAGAATTTTTTGAGTTTTGGTTCTCCCTGAAGGGTGTCCACTACCTAGTTGTTCATGGAAAGTGGACATGATTTGAGAAGCTTCTTCTTTAGATACACACCTTAAGTAGATCCCTTCAAAGTTATTCATATATATTACTCCATATTTGATGAGGTAATGGGTTACTTTGAGCCTTAAGGCTCTCTTCTATTCTCTGGTGAGTCTTGGGGGATAAGTACCATTGATAAGTAAGTGGATGAGGGAGTCATACCATTCATTAGGATGAAAGATTTGTTGATCAACTTGCATGACATGGAGATTAGGATTGGCATTGACAATCATTTAGACTAGGCCCTGACATTTCACCAATTTGGAAATCTTCATCCCTATGTCATACTCCTATAAGACTATCATCCACTTGCCTCTTCATTCCCCAAGCTCATTCTAATTCAACATAAGCTTTGCTACTGCATCTAGTAAGATGGCATGTACCTTATTCATATAATATGTAATTCCTAAACTTATTTAATACCTTCACTAATGCATAGGCTTGTTTATCAATCATGGAATAATTATTTCTAAAAATTTTAAATTATTTATAATAAAGGCTATGGGGTGGTCATTTCCATCAATCTTCTAGGTCAAGACTACAACCATGGTGTGGTTAAAAGCAAATGAATACAAGTAAAATTACTTTAAGAAGTCAAGACTTATCAAGACTAGGGCTTGACTGATTGCCTTATTGATGTCAGTAAATGCCTTCTTGGATCCATCATCCCAAGAAATTTTAGCATCCTTATTAAGCATATCATTCAGTGGTTTGACAATTTTAGCAAAACCTGAGATGAACTTCCTCACAAAGTTGATCCTGCCAAAGAAAGACTTTAGTTTTTTTTGGCTATTAGGTAGCCCAATCTTGGAAATGGCTTCCACTCTCCTAGGATCTATAGAGATCCCTTCTTTGGTGATGACATGCCCTAATACTTATCCTTCATTTATATAAAAGGTGTTCTTCTTAGGGTTAAGGGATATGCCATTCCTCTTGCACCTTTCAAACATTTGATGTAAATGCATGAAATGATCTTCTCTATTCTTGGAAAACACCGTTAGATCATCAATATATATAATGATGAATTTTCTAACTAGACCTTGGAAAACATGGTCCATGGCCCTCTGAAAATTTTCCCCTAAATTAATCAATCCAAAGGGCATTCTTTTGTAAGCATATGTTCCCCATTTGGTAGTGAAAGTTATTTTCATTCTATCTATCTTATCAACCAATACTTGGTTATATCCATAAAATCCATCCAAGAAAGACATCATGGTTGATCCTAAAATAACTTGGATGACCTGGTCTAGAGAATACAAGGGGTAATTTCCCTTTTCAGATGATTTATTAAAATTTCTAAAGTCTATGCATAGTCTAAGTTCTCCATTCTTCTTTTTGACTGGGACCAAGTTGGCAACCCAAGTGGAATGCCTAATAGGAAACATAATCCTTGTATCTAATAGTTTCTTGACCTCCTTAAAGAACATGGGCTCCAAGATAGGGTTGATATGTCTTTGGTTATACCTGAAGCACTTATAAATTTCTCTTAGGGGTATGGTATAAGTAATAACCCCTGGGTAAAATATTTTTAGATACTTATACGACCAAACAATTACATTCTTATATTTTTTAGGTAGCTCCCTAGCCTTTCTATTTTCTATTTTAGTACAAGCCTTTCCTATGTTCATTTATTGGGACTAATCATGTGGGCCGAGATTTATTACATGATAGTCCTTACCACTTACTTTGGGTACCTTAGTTATTTTAATAATATTGTCATGATCAAACAACATTTCTAATGAGATCATCCCTTTAGGTATCTTATTATCATTCAGTTGGATGATTTTACCATTAAGCTCCCTTTCATAAGAATTTTCATCGGCTTCATCAATGATGTGAGCTTTAAATGCCCTATAATTAGTCAATAAATCTAGAATTTTGTGATCATAATTAAAGACTTGAAAATGATTAACATTATTTGGGATTGAGGGGCATGGTACTAGCTTAATGATAAAGTTTGGGGAATCATGATTGGGTATGACATTAGCTACAACAGAGGCAAGCTCATCAGCAACTTTGTTTTCTTCCTTGGGGATAGACATGATGTTAAAATCATCAAAAGATTCCACCAAGTCCCAAAATCTAAACTCATACCTCTTAAGGTAAGATATCTTGCATTGGTACTTGATCCTTACTTGATTGACCACAGGTTTAGAATCTCCACAAACAAGGAGTTCCTTGGATTTATGCTTAATATCAAGTTGCAATCCCAGGATGAGAGCTTCATATTTAGCCAAATTGTTAGTTCATGGGAATTATAACCTATAAGATGCATGATATTTATTTTCTATAGGGTCTATCAATATAATACCAACCCCTAATATTGATTTGCACTTGGCACCATCAATATATAATTTCCATAGGCCAAGTATAGGAGGAAGGTCCTTGGAGCTAGTTTCTTTTGTAGTTTCTAAAGTGAAAAATCATAGGTCAAACTCAAGGAAGTTTACCCTTTCATTGATAGCATTATATTATGTTATCATGTGTCTCATTATAGACTCCCTTTTCACCCTTATCTATTTTGTCACACCTTTCCAAGGTAGCCATAAGTGTGTGCAATCAGTAGACATGTATCCATTTAAGGCCTTAGTCCATTCTTAACTTAAGAGCAATCCATAAGCACTAGGAATGTCTACCACTTTTATGTCAATGAATTGTTAAACCCTTGGTTCATTATCCAACTGCATATGTACATTTAATAGCTCTCCAATAACTTTAACTCTTTACTTGTCCAATTATGTGACCACTCTATCGAACTTGATTAGGGTTAGCCCAAGTTCACATATCTTAGTAGGTATGATGTTGGTTGAGGCTCTATAATCTAAAAGGCAGTTATGGACATTCTTTCCAAATATCCTAACTATGAGCAAGAAGGGTGGAGACTCTGATTTGATTACTTGCATAGTCGCATTTGCACTATCACTCTTCAAAGGCTTCCTAAGTTTCTTGGACAATGATTCCAAGAGTAATTCATTTTGATCTATAATATATGTTAGTTTATGTAGAGTGATGTTGGCTTTGATCTTCTTCATATCTTCCATAATGTTGTAACCATTTTTGCATGAAGGTTCAGTAATAGGTTTGGAATAAATACCCTTAGGTGGTTCATGATCATTCCTTAATGTGGTGTCTAAAGGAGTTCTATAATTATTAGGGAGAGCTGAAGTAGTCAATGGCTTCTTTTGTTCTCTATTTCTCAAAGGGTATGTCTTCAAGAATTTATAGAATTCTTGAATCTCTTTAGGAATATTTTAAGGCTCATTATCCTCTTGGAAAGGGAATTGAAATGCCTCTACCATGTGCACTTGGTTAGATGGTTGGGATCTAGAAGGATTTGTAGTAGTAACCTTGTTTGGGACTCCTTCAAATGTGTCAATTTCTTCTTGGATAGCTTCAAAGGCTTTGAAAAAATTAATTCAATCAATCTCACCATGCTTAGAGGTGGCATGTGCCATACAATAGTCTAGCAAGGCAATATCAGTGAGATTAATATCCATGGTCTTCTTGTTAGAAGAAGGCTAACTAGTTTTTTTGTTGTAAAAGTTATCATTCTAAAATCTATTTCTAGGCCTATTGAACTTTTGGAAGGTGATTTCCTTCTATATTTGTCATTAGCATTGCCAACTTGTTTTTGTAGTTGCAAGAAATTTGTGTTGAGATTTTAAACCATCTTTAATATATATTCATTCTCATTCTTGGGGATTTTAGAGCTTTAGACTTGGCTTTTGTTAGTTCCATTGACTGACACTATAGCCTTTTGGTCACTGGTGTGAGATCTAGTAGTATCTTGATGACTCAAGATACCTAAGTTATTATTAAGAGAAGCATGCCTTGTAGTTAATACATTTAGAACAGGGAGCTAATTCAAGGCTAGAACATTTTGGTTATTTTTTGGGAAAAGGTTCAATATAGGCATTTGGGGGTTAATGTTTGGGATAGAATAAACCATATACCCTTGGGGATGTATTTTGTCACTAATAACCATCACTTCAAAATAATTTTGGGCCAATGTGTTGATAGATAGCCCTTTTTAGGAACACAAAAGTTATAGGGTCCACTGCATCTTTGTAATCTTCTAAAGCTAAAGCCTCATTAGGTTTATATAGATCCATGGTTTGACTAAGCATATTTTAAAACTTGGCATTAAAGGATATAATAGGTTCACTTTCATCCCTCTTAATGGTTGTGAAAATGTGATAAATGATGCAGGGGCTTATGATCTTTCCAAATTGATCAATAAATATAGTGTCAAAGTTATTTCATGAGGTGATACAATTGTCAAGAAAATTGAGGAACCATTCATATGAAGCATCCTTGAATGTAAATGAAAACAACCTATATGCTACATCATCAAGGATAACATTTCACAATCTTAAAGTTGCCTTGAAATATTTAACATGTTTTTCTGTAGTTACAACACCAGTTAGCCTAAATATTGGAAAGAAATTTTCAAGATTACATGGTAACTCATGAACTACACCTAGTATATTGATGGGGGAGATTCCAAGACATGCCATATATGGATGAAGATTGAATTTAGGAGCCCCTTGAAATGATGAATATGTTAAATAATTGGAATGCCTATGCCTTCCTCTATCTTTCTTGGTTCTTATATGAGTTTCTAGCTCGAGTAAGGGTTTTCTAATCTTTAAATTTGATCTGGTCCTGATCCTTGTCAATTCCAACTTAGGATCCTATTTGAAATATAGTGTGCCAAGTTATATTTCACAAAGAACAACAATCAACCTACATAGTAAGCCTATTTTGTAGAGATTTACTTATAAAGGGACAAAGGACACTTATCTTTTGACTAAGTAAGCTAAAAGATGTGTTGAATTATGAAAAGATGACCATTCTTTACCACATGTGACTTAAGTAAACTCGAGATTCATAAATAATTGTCAATCTTCAACCAAAATAAGCCATCTTAATCTCAAATACTATGAATCCTTAAAACCTGAAGCTATCTTTACAAGAATTTAACCATTTATTTATAGAGAAATAAGATCTTTGCCTTACAAATCACAAAGATAGGTGGGAAACCTTTTAAATATCAAATATCTTTGCACTTAGAGTGAAGAATCACTCATAAGGATTAAGAATCCTTCAAAATTAAGACAAGAAATATCACAATTGATCAAATGGCCCTCCTTCTAATGCCAGTGGAAGCTTCTCCTATTGATTCTTCTAACTACCTCATAAGTGCTCTTATTTTAGATGAACACTTCTCATTTTAGGATCCTAAATATCTAAGGCACGAGTTATAGTTGGTGATAATTTAGGATGTCTTTGGTGGAATAAAAGTAGAGTGTGAGAGTTGTCCACAATATTTATTTAATTTGGTGGTTGGGAGCCACCAGGTTCTTGTACTTGAATCTTTTTGATATTTATTGATCTACAAGCTAAGCTAAATGGATATTAAAATGATCTTAAACTAAAGTGAGATTTGATAAATAAGATAGAAAAAAGGAGGGTAAGGCAGAAAAGAAAATGTGATTATAATCTTCCATCTCAAATATCATGACAAGGTTCTAATTAGTTTGAGCATACATGAACCAATTTATGATGTAAAATAGTATGATCCTAGATTCCATCATAAACTAGGAAAGCATCAAAGTAAATATAAAAGTCACAAGTAAGAACTAGGTTTACTTTAAATAATTTACTACTGTAACATGAATAGAATAATCACATCCAAATTTAAAGAAAATGAAATAAAGTATACCTAAGATCTTTTAGCTAATTTAGCATAGAAAAAATTAACAACCTTATGATATAAAATATAGCTCAAAATTCAAATAACCATTCAAATCTAAGACATTAACATGAAATTGAGAGATATCATTAGCTTTTAATACATTATTCAAACAATCTTTTTAGAATTCCTTAGTTGTATTAAAATGTTTTGTTGTAGACAATTGCTCAAAGTCCCTCTTCTTTACAAATGGTAACCTCTGCCTATCTATAGAGAACATAGGTAGTGGTATTGATTAATTTCTTAAAACATCTATATGTCAAATAAGGATAGTTGTCTTTAGATTACAAAGATAAAATACACATGTCCTTCTACATCAAATTTGATAAATAGAAAAAATATATGCTAATAGACTAGCATATATGTATTACAAAAGAATATTCCTTTCAAAATACATTGGTGGATCCCTTATATTATTTCTTGAATATTTCCTTAATCCTAGTGTAGTTTTCCTTGATTAGCTCAACATCTACTGCAAGTTTCATTAGACAATGTTCTTCTTGATCTACCAATGTACTAAATTCTTTGTCACTCTTGGCTATGATTTCATGGATGCACTATACCTCTATAGTTTGTCTTCCTAAGTTAATAATGGTGTCAAGGACCCTTTGATTATCCTTGATAGACTAGCCCTAGGTTTCCTTGATGTTCTGAATGAAGATAATAACCCTTTTATTGAATTCTTCATCATTTATCAGGCCCATGGCAGTGGGTTAAGAGGAGTTTGCCAACAAGGTCCCCAAGACTTTTTCCATTCTATCTATCAAGTCCCTATCCTCGTTCATGAAATTGTTGATACTATTATACCAATTGACACTATTACACCAAGTGCTTAGGTCCTATATTTTATCTACTATGATTCCTAGGAGGATGTTTAAATGTCCTAGTTTGATTATTTTAATGTCTTAGACCTGTTTTGTATTATGCACATTGATCAATTAAGTTGTCTGGTCTCTAAATTCATACCATTGAATTATTAATGCCTATGCTATCTCATATTTATGGGCCAAAGCACTTAATTTGAGCTTCATGGTCTTCAATCCCTCAAATATGTCAAGAAGAGACTTATACAACATCTTCAATATGTCCTCAGGGACTAAAACTGCATCATGTGCTTCCAAGTCCCACTTATCCTTTTCTAGGTTGATGATTCTTTGTTTCATTCCTTTGACCCTAGCCAAGGTCATTAATTATTAGGCCTTAAATAAACTTGTTATGTCCTCTTGATGTATGGGGTGTTCCCTTACTACTTTCCCTTGCACAAGAGTTAGACCCACAAAAGGCTCCATGCTTTAGAAGGTGAACTCCATCAGTGCCTATAATAGCCTTATTTGTTGTTACCTTCTCAAACCTAGATGTGTCTAGATTGAATTTCATAGTGGTTATTGGTTTAGAGAATTTGGGTACCTTTGGGATCTCAATCCCACTACCACTTAATTCCCCAAGATCCTTCATTCATTTGACACTCTCTTTAGTTGCCTCAACAATCCTCCTTTCTTCCTACTCCTTCATGAGATTTCTAATCGAGGTCTTGATATCATCATGGGTATCAATTTTGGTAACTCTTCCTAGTGCCAATGAATGTGATTGAGATGGAATCTTTTAGAGCTTTCCATATATGAACTAGTCAAGGATGATATGTCCATGTATGGGGAGCTCATCACTAAACAAGTTAACTTCACTGGTAGGATGGGTCCATGTCACTTTTGGTCTTTTAAAGGACTTAGGAACAAGATCCATCTCTACTTATCTTTTTTTTGTGAGACAAGGACTAATTCCAAAGCTATTTCTTTCCCATTTTCCATCTCACCTACCTGGGGTTCTTTAGCTTGTGTCAACTTAGTTATGGCATCCTCAATTCCCTTATCATCTTGATCTAAACCATGGTCTCACAAGCTCTTTGAATAATTCTTCATCTATTTCATATGGTTCTATGGAAATCATATCAATGTTCTCTAATAGAGAAGGTGGTCTTGGAAGTGGAATTGATGATGAAGGACCTTCTCCTAGCCTTTCTTCCAATTTCTTCTCACTAGGTCCTTGAATTTGGAACACTTGATATTTTGGTAGTCCTAGAGGTGCACTTGAGGTGGAAGGAAATAGATGATATTAAAATAGGTTCTTTTGCTAGATTTATATAATTGGCTTCTCCTCTCTTCACAATCTATGCTTGAGTTTAAAGCCATGTTGCCTACCCTCGGCTAGCACTTCCTCAAAGTTTACAGCCTTGGTGTAGAAATGGTCATATGGGCCAACCTTGTGCTCATAGGTCACCTTGGTCAGCTACTTGTATTGTAGATGGATTACAACTTTGTTATTTGGGTCCCATTCTTTGAGGTCATCCTTTTGAAAATAGAAGGCATCTCTATGTCTTGACATAACATCCAACTATTTCTAGCCATAGATCATAGTTTTTCCAATCAAGAATGGAAAGGGATGAAAAATTAACTTCCTCTTCTCTCTACATACATTATAAATCCCTTAGAGGAGTTGGGAAGCAATTTATTATTCAGCCAATTTGGTAGGGACATAGACTGGAAATCTAAATGGTTGTGTCATGACTCCTTCCATCCTGATGATAGTGAAATCTAGGTAATAACATATGTCACCCATGGGATCTACATATTTATTAATGATGGGGTGAAATTTGGGCATGGGGTTCCTTATGATACTCTTAACCAAGGTAAGATATATGCAATCACAAATGAATTTCACGTGACCCCTATATTTAAAGATATATAATTTTGAATAATGTTGGGATATGGTATTCTTGTTATGAGAGGACTAATTCTTGATATCAAGAATATGTGTGGAGGCCATCAATGAGTCCAAAAAATAGTAAATCATGGTGAATTATTATTTGGTCCTCCTTTTTATGCCATAAAATTGTCTCCCCAAGTAGATGCTAATCAATTCTCCAATAGGTGGAGTTAGCTTCTCTTCCACCATGAAATATATGTAGGAAACCCATTTGGGGTTGACATAGGTTGTGGTGACTACCCTTGAAGATATATTCAATAGGGTCATGATGATCCTAATGCCTTCCCTAAATTGTATAATAGGTATTCTTACATCATGGTTCCTAGATATGTGAGTTCCCTAGTTTAACTAGGGTTTTGGAATAGTCTATGTTATGATTGGTTGTCCATTCCTTAATGTTGGGGAGGTCTATGTGAGCCCTAGGGAGTCTATAATATCCCTAAAAAGATACAAGGGTAATGTATGATATCCATTTTGACACATCTTCCCTAACTATCCAATCACCATCAATTCTACAATCAATAAACATAAAGGCAAGGATATCAATGTAATGGAGTACATCTAGTTTTCTAACTCCTCGATGAAGACCAAACATCTAAATTGCAACCAAGTCATCAAATTTCCTTTTGGTCACTATAATACTTTTCTCACTAGAAGTGAGGGACTACAATTCCTCAATATCAAAGAAGTTCTCTGACCATTTACTCATTTTGTTGTTGAGTTCCCTAGTGTCCAATTCTATATCTCCAAAATGTCATCCCTCATTATTTGTAGACAAATACAATTCAGCCTCCCTGCTCCATTGTTGCCTAGTGGCTACCATGGTTCTTTGATTGCCTTAAGTTTATGACTAGTTTTCCTCTACTCAAGATGAAATTTGAGCTTGTTTAAATGCAATTACATCTCAATAATCAAGAATTAGGGTTTTATGTCATTCTGATAAGGTTTTTTGGAGCTTTGATGGTGAAGGTGGTAGACCTCATAAATATATTTATGCCTTAGATATTATGGATAGCCTTACTTTCACAAATCCTATCCTTTTAGGTGTGCCAAATCTTTAGATTTATCATTTAGTATTTACATGGCACGTACGTGGATTTCTTAGGCTTGTTCTTATGGGATCCCCATGAAATTTACTTTGAAAATTAGTTGTTGGTTTTTAAATAAAGTATTTATTTTCACTCCATTGGATCAATATCTCTAAATAAGCATGAAATTTTGAATATCTTGGCATTTTCCTTTGATTGGAGTTTGGTGTTAGGATGAGTGTGGTTTTTTCACATATTAAGCCATCAGGTTCTAGTGTCTTTAGTTGAAAATTCATCTTTAAGTTTGCTTCATCAAATTAAAAACTTTGATGAAGTGTGGTTAATTTAATCCTATGAGATGCACATAGTCAAGTCTTGAGGCCTTAGTAAAACTTTAGGTCCAAAAATACATTCCAAAGATTTATCTATGTTGATAAACACTAATAAACTTTGTTTAAAGTCTTTTATGTGCTAAGGGTCCTTCTAAAAGGTCAATTAAAAATTCCCCCTTTACTTAGGTAAAAAGGTTGGATGATGTTAAATTTGATGACCTTGCTACCATAAGAGACATCCTAATGGACATCAAATGACGAGAGTTGGACTGTCAATTTTAAGCTTGCATTTTGGTCCACGAGGGCCTAGGTTTTAATCCCGAGGTCGTATTGTATTTACAAACACAACTATTCTTCATGTTGATATTATGGCCTTAGTCTATATGACCATATTCTAGGGCTTATTGATCAAATAATTCACATCATCACATTGGATCTCTAGGGAAATGAGAGTCATTAGATCAAAATCTATGTGCTCATTGGTGATTGGTTCAGCTTAGGGTGGGTCCCTTTGATCAGTGTTGGCTCACACCATTGGATCAAGACCTCTAATATGGTGAGATCCATTGATTGTGATCTCAGAGATTAAATTTGAGTGGTTTTTAATATCGGGGCCTCATTTGTCCTCATGCTATCAAATCAAAACCTTCGAGTGAATGTGGATCATTGGATCTACAAAAGTGCACAAACTTTAAGTTAGTCTAATGGGTTATACATAGATTACATTAAATGATTAGTCTTAAGTCAATCATATAAATAAATATGATGAATCTAAAAGCTAAGTTTTATTATGCTAAGCCTAATGTCAAAAACATTAATGTGGTTCCCTTTCATCTTATGCAAAATTTTGGATGAGGTTTAACTTGACAGTCTTGCTAATGTCAAAGACATCCTTGTGGATGTCAAATGATGGGAATGAGAATGTCAAATTAAATCTTATAAGAAATTTTCATAAAACATGAGGTCGATGTGTGGTTCCTTCGAGGTGATCTCACATCATTAGATTGGATCAGTGATGTAGTGAGAGTCATTAGATTTGTGATCAAATCAGATTATTGAGTTAGGATCCTATAATCATAACAGTTTAGAGTAAGGTTCTGATCTCAAGGTGTCATTTATGTTTATAAACATAGAGTCAATTAAGATTGGAACTTAGGCTAAACATTAATAAAAGACATGGCTATAAATGAAAGGAGCCCGTAGACTAATAATTAATCAAGGTTAGGAGGCTAAAAAAAAGGGGGGGAAATAAAATTTCCAAGTGTGATTTTATATTAAGGTTTGGTTATGTCAAAAACATGATCAAACCTTAATATAAAACTAGACTTAAGGTTTTTCTAAAAAACAAATATGATTCCCTATTAAGATTTTCTTGACACTTTTTGAATTCAAATTATAGGGTTTTCTACATGGAAACCCTACCTTCCTCTATGGAACCTACATTTTATCATCTGAAGACAACCATTAGTAAAGTTAATCCATAAAGCATAATCACAATCAGATATGTAGAGGTTTATGCCTTTTTAAGTGGACATTCTTCAAATTCTAAGAAATAATGACCTTTTCAATGCTAATTCACTTCAAATTCCAAGAAATAATGACATTTTAAATGCTAATTTAGGGTACAGATGTTTTAAAACATTCACAAGGGTCCTTATTTGGCAAAAATAGAAAAATGGGGGTATGTTGGTCCCAACAGGTCACCTTGTGATACACATGTTTCATGTTTTGGGGTATCTTATGATGCCCATCCATGATATTATACATGATTATGGAGAAAATTATTATTCCCATCATCATTATATTGGATTATTTATCTTTAATCTTTACCATGAGGTATTAATCAAGAACCATTCACATATTACAAAAAAAACAATTTCAAGAAACATTACAAGATACATTTATGCTCACATCTCATGTGTTCTTCTTTGATATAGTCATTAAAATATATTTTGATTGTTATTTTGTCTCATGTTACTTTTATTTTTTACATTTTATTTATTTTCACCCTCTTTTGGGATGACCATTTACTTTCACTTTCTTTTGGGATGACTATTTACTTTCCCCCTCTTTTGGGATGATTTCTTTCACCATTACTTCATTTTTGGTTCTTTAGTATTTTTAACTGTAGAATTTGATTTACTTTTGGTTATTAGGTATCACCATTGTGTTTTATATAATTTTCACTTACATAATTGCTTCCTTTTTGGTTCTTTGGTATTTTTACTTTCATCCTTTAATGCACTTATGGTTCTTAGGTATCACCATTGGGTTTCATATCATTTTTACTTACACCATTGATTCTTTTTTGGATATTTAGTATTATTTTTATAGTTAGTCTTTGCTTCCATTGTATTTCTTAGGTATCACCTCTATATTTTATTTCTATCACATTTTTGTTTATCATTTTTGCCTTAGTCTCCTTACAATCCTTTGTCCCTTATTTACATTCCCCCCTCTTTTGGGATGCTTACTAATTTCAATGTTACTTGTGTTGGATCCCTTAGAGGTTAGTATGTCTTACCTAATGACATGAATATAATATGACATCTTAATTCCCTTTTGAATAATTATTTTCCCTCCTTGTGATTAGCTATAAGCATATTCTTAATTGTATCATTTTTATTACATGTATGGATCTTCCATGATCCCTATTTATCCCTTGTTTGATTTCAATTTAGGCATATGTAGGTTAGTTTTGAGATTTCATGGTTACACATGGGAAAATTATAGGATTATTTAGGCACCATCATCTTTAGGTTCTCTTTTCTAGCATCTGAGCATAAGCTTTTTTATGTTAGCTATTTATTTCATCCATGTTTGATTTTATAAATACATATGGAGGAGGAATACAAAAATCCAAGAAAATTACTAGAATAATAAAATCAAAATGAAAATTTTATGAAAAAAATCATATCACATCAAAATGCATCATGTTTGTTTGGCACATCTCCTATCTTAGTTGAAGCTCAAACTCCACAGTTGGCCACATGATAGAGTTGAGATCCTATAGGATGAGGTAGGATAGTATGCTAGGATAGGAGGTATTATACCATTACATCAATATATCTTCCTAAAGTTTAGTGTAACTTAATTTCTCACACAATTACCCAATTTTTATAGTAGGCCAATGAATCTGTAATGGGTCCTGAGGAGTGAGTAATATGTTATGGGAAAGTAGGATCATTTTAATTTCATGCATATAAAATTCTTGGGATTATTTATGTAATTAAATCATTATCCAAAGATATGTGTTTTTATACACCCAAATTTGGTCAATAAAACACAATTATTATATATTTTATGACTTTGTATTTAGAAGCTCTTAATGCTAAATTAAGATCCCATTGATGTATGTTGTTTATTTTATTATGCCTCTTATATCATTATTTCATACTAATGTTTCACTATTTTTTTTTACTTGTATTATTCTATGTCATTCCTTATCTGATTTATAGGGATCATTGGTCCTCTTTCTCATTTATCATAATATCTTATTATTTTTAGACAAGATTGTCCTATTTATACTACCATATTTTTCTAGGCTGTTTGAAAGAGGTAGTCGTGCCCAATTCATGTTTGATAACTTTTTCCAAAGCACATTTCTTTTTAGTATCTTTTATGACTATTTTAACCTTCTCTGAGTGAGTTGGCATGTTAATGGGTTCTTAAAATCCAAAATTAGGAGTATTATATTTAAAGGGTTCCCTAAGGCATTATACATCTAACATTTATCTATGTTTTCACTATAATAATAATAATAATAATAATAATAATAATAATAATAATAATAATAATAATAATAATAATAATAATAATAATAATAATAATAACAACAACAACAACAACATCTGCATAATTATCTAAGGTTTACATTGTACATATAGATCGCATGTTTGGACCAAAGGAGGGTCTATGTGAAAGATCATTTACATTCATAATTGCATATGATTCTAGTCACACACACACACACACAGACACACACACACACACACACACACACACACACACACACACACACACACACACACACACACACACACACACACACACACACACACACACACACACACACACACACACACACACACACACACACACACACACACACACAATATGGGGAGAACTAAATTGGTTTGAGGTCCCTATTTTGGGTCTATGTAGGTAGCACTCAGTTCAAAGGGGTTTAGAGACTAGCTCAAACATTCCCACTTCCCCATTTCTAATGTTAAAAATGAGTATTTTTTAAAGTTATAATGTTGATAATAAAATTAAAAATTGCATTCCTCTTACATGTGATGATAATTTGAATTAAATTTCAAATATAAGTGATTTTCATACACCCTTTTCTTGTGACACTCAACATGTTATTATTTCTAATGTTGATTTTACAAGTGAAAAAGATTGTCATCATGATAAAAATTTGAATGATGATTATTATTATGTATATAGTGAGGAAGAAAATGTTTCTGCTAAACCTAGTATAAATTATTTTTTACCCTCCTCCCATGTTGATGATTATTTTTTATGTTACATGATAAATCAAATGATAGTTTGATTAGTGATAAAGTTATTACAAATCATGGCATTGTTCCTATATTTCCTTTGAAATACGAAGTATATGAACATGTTGATTATAGTGATGAAAATAATAGTTTTATTTCTTCTATTTCATTTATGACTTAAAACTAATGAAATATTAAACACTAATTAATTCCACAAGCCTACCATTCCTAAGGTAGAATCTATTCCTAAGCCTCCTATTTGAAATAACATACCAATGGATAAAATTAATATTAACATCCAATTATTAAATGATCCCATTAATTATTTTAATATACCTCCATAAGAGGTTATTACTTTAATGCATGTCATTTTTTCTTTGGAACCTAAATTACATGAACTTATTTTGGAAATTTAGGCATATGATTCATGGATCAATTCAAATTTTATACATGGTAACCCCATAATGCATAATATTTTACATGCACCATTAACACATGGGCTTAAGATTCCAACATTTTCTAAGTTTAATTGAAGTTGGAATCCATATGTACACCTCAAATATTAAATAAATGCTATTATGGTATTAATGGTGATATGATTTTATTACATTTGTTTCTAAATATTTTAGAGGGTGATGCATTAAATGTTTCATAATTCACTTATTAGTACTCTACATACATATTTTGAGTTAAAGGAATGATTTATTATACACTTTTTTCATAATAATGGACCCAAAGTAACTTATAAGAGATTACATCCATATATCAAGAAAAGTCATACCTTATTTAGGATTACATATTATAGTTTAAGATGCATGCTATAGTTAATTTATCAACCAACAGAGTTGTAGTCACAATATATATTTGGCATAGGTATCATTTATCCTCTTAAATAAATTTGTTATATCATATGTCTAAGTCATCTCAACATCTTGTCTATGAGATTATTACACTAGAGAATAAATTTGGACTTGTTTATACTAATTTAGAGGCAAACTTTGACATTGATTTTTCACCACTAGAGTCATCCAATATTGTTCACAAACTTGATCCACCTCCTCCAAAATAAATGATTTAATAAAAATCATAAGTTAAATTAAAAAATAAAGGAAAATAAATAATATTTAACGTAATTCCTATAATGAATGATGCATATTATGGTAAAAAATCAATCCATATAGTTTGATTCATTCCAAGATAGGCTTCATGACATTATTCATGAATTATTGGATAGGAATATGTTTAAACTTACTCCCAATCATTATCATCCACCCCATCAATGGGATATAATCATAAATAGACCTTACTTAAACTTTTATCACATTAAGGGTCATTGAGATAGTTACTATTGTGCACTTAGAGACAAGATTGACCAATATTTTGATAGAGGTATTAACACATTTATAAAGGTGACATACATTTCTCCTTCTCCTCATTCTACTAGATCATATTCTACCATGATTGAGTTAACCTAGGAAGTTATTATTAAGGAACCAACAATTACTCATCATGTGACTAGAAATGGATCTAGATAACACAATTATGAGATATCAATGGTACCATCTATTAAAAAAATGGTAGATGATACATAAATCTCAAAAAACTTAGAGAAATGTGTTAATATAATGACTAAAATACTATAATCTTGTTGATATTATAGGGATACCAAACTTATATGAATACTTATATAATTATGATGCTTATTTGAGAATGCTAAATTACTAAAATTATAACATTTGAAATTAAATTAAATACATACATCTTAAAGTCTAATATGCTAAATGCATATGATCATAAAAAAATCAAGTATACCAAATTAATTGATATCAATATATGTTAGGTTGTGGAGCTAAAAGCTTCAACCCTTTGCAAACTGTGGAACAATGGTTGCTGAGATCTAGGAGAACCAGCGTCGGCAGCAGGACTGATGTCGGTAGAGACCAGTGCAGAAGGCCACCGGCGACGGCAGAAAGTCGGCCAACATCGGCAGAACCAGACAAGTAGGGACCGACGTCGGTCGCCTGTGTGTTCCAGAACTGCTCGTTTCATGGACAGTTAGTTAAGTGAACGAAGAGTTTGCATGTTGAGACCAGTTAGAGTCTTGGGCTGCGAGGACAATTGTCTAAATTAAGAGCCTAAGTTATTGTTTGAGTTAGGGATCTATTTATAGACCCATTGGCATGTATTGTTTAAGGCATGAGATAGAAAGGAAGAGTTCCTTCTAGTTGTAAGATCTGTGAGTTGCAGGTTGTTGCAAGCTCATTGGGGATCTACATGTAAGTTTGGTCTTTGAATTACAGGTTGCTGGTTCATGAGAGATCAGCTTAAAGTGCTATAGAGTGCTTGGTGTACCGGCAGGGTTATTACTGACTGGTTGGTGAGGTGAACACCAATTCTGTGTGTGAGTTGGTTGTTGGGACCATTTTTTGTGTAGGAGAGTGTGTGTGAGAAGAATTACTGTACACTTGAGGTGTGGCAATCCTCTGTAAGGTGAAAGAGTGTGGCGGCTCTTTGTTGTATTCTTTTCTGTATAGTGTTAATACAAGATAGTGTATTGTCTCTCATATTCTGTGCTATTGGTGAATTCTAGTTACTTGTGTTTCTGGTTATTTCCGCATATTCAATTGCTTATATTTGATAATCATACTGTGCTCTTTCTGAGGAGCAAGATCCTAACAGGTGGAATTAAAATAGGTGTGTTTGTTCTTGGATTTATCTTCCACCTCTCCCCCAACAATATATATAAAGAGTTATTAGATAACACAATGCACCATAAAAGAGTTTATAAAATGAAATAAGCAAATATCACTCTATAATTAGAGCATAGTCCACATGACCCTCCACTTCCATATCTACATCATCGATGCCTACTAATCCAAGAGACCTAGAACTAGAATCCTTGGGATCACCTCATATCCTGGATCATGACCTTTCTCTCCTCTCTCAATCCTCATATATATCTAATCATTCCTTAATATTAACATGATCTCTCTATAATTATACATACTCATTCATTAGTCTAGGATCTAGAGTAGTATATGAATCTATTGGGGGAATATAAATTCTCACCACATCCACTTTAAACTCATCCCTCTCTCCAAAAACTTGAGTGTATATAGTAGTAGTGATCAAATCTCAATAAAATATAGGTGTGTGAATTATATAAACTATTTTTATGCTCAATAATATCACCATCCACAACATTGTTAATAATATGTCATGTTGTCTCTTTCAATGCAGAGTCAATCATCATCACCTACATATACAAAAAACTTAAATGCATTATCTATTGACTTAATTATATGTAACCAAAGTATACTAATAATCTAACTCAAATATATTATACATCCAATCTTTTGCATAAGTGAAACATATATCACATCATCTATGACTACATCTACAACATCCTCTCTTCTAGATGGGAATTGTCTAACCCACATGTGGCATGTCCACCATATGGTAAAATTATATATAATATCAACATAATTTACATCCAAGATCACTATATCATAACCCCTCTCATCTATATGAATGGTAGAAAGACCCATCGTAGATGGCCTACCTACCACATCATATCACTAGAGCTCAAACACTTTGTGCCCACACCATGAAGTTAGGGGCACATATTAATGCACCTTAAACTATCATGTAACTCTCTCTTATTGAAATTAATCAAATAAATTTTAACACTAATCATGGTACCAATAAATCATGTGGATATGATGTAATTATGACCATCCTCCACCAACCCAAAAAATCCTTTATATGGCCCCTAGATAATAGAATATGTAATCAAATCATTGAGTATCCTATTGTAGCCCATGGTGATATGATGTTTCACCTATCCTTTTATAATCCATATCTCTACATACACTATGGGTATGCCCAATTTACACATGGAATACCCAATGGTAGAGTAAAAATGATTTGCTCATAACCCCAATAATGTAATAATGTGGCTGACCCAATCCCACCAATGAAGTACTCACATGTAAATATATAGATATCTTGATATAAGTGTGATAACATTGTTCAACCCAATGAATACATGGTCTTATCCTCTTGTATGTCCTTTATGATAATATGCATCCTATATGATATGGATACACCACCACCATCCACCACTCAAATGAATCTAATAGAACAACCATGAAATTTTACACACATAGAACATCAGATAACATAGTTATAGATAATATCTCATCAGAATCATGACCTCATTTATTATGCCCATGAGGTATACATATCAAATGTGTGTGTGTGTGTGTAATATTATTGGGGAATATTCCCATCTCAACCTATAACACTACCCTAGTTACAGTCACTAGTAGTCTCATAATCTAGCATACATCCTCTAGAGTAACTATCATCTCACCCATAGGCAAGTAGAATGTATAAGTATATACATCCCACCATTCATCCAATGTGGTCATCATTTTAGAATTATAAGACATCAACTCCAACCAACTAATATATTGTAGGCCTTCCATCTCAATGATAAACTTATCATCATCAAATATGGTATGGCATGGATAATCTCTATCATTTAACCCTATTAAAAATCCTTAAAATGAATATCCTCTTAAAAAAATGAAAACATTGAGTTTATTATTATAAATAGTTAGTTCTCAGCCTTAAAATAATTACATTTAGTATTAAAAGATTTTTTTTAAACTAAAACAAAATAGGACAAGGCCACACCCTAATGAATATTAATGCATGACAAGACTACTAAAATTTAAATAGGGACACATTATATCTAGACACAACCAATGAAAAAAGGATGGGTTCATGAATAAAAATAAAAACTTAAATATGAATTAATCAATTAAATTTACCCAAAATCAAAATTTCCAAGAATATAAAGATTTAATTTCTATACTTTCCAATCTAACCTCTTTATCATCCCAAATAAGTTCCTCAACCTCCTTAAATTGGTTGAAATAAATAAGTCTATTTTATGTCATATTTTCAACTTAGACCTTAATACTTGAAATTTTAAAATAAATTAGAAGTTTAAATTTTAAATTTATATATGCATTTTTTATGTAATCCATACTCTTAAAGTATGGTCCAACCTTATCAAATTCCAACATTATTTAAACTAAATAGTCGATATATTTAAAACCATAACTCCATTTCAAAAAACATTTCTTCCACATGGAATATGGTCCTGACATCTTTCATTTTGCATAAGTTTCAATTTTGGTTATGACCTTTTCTTTACCTCGATAACACATACTTCATTTTTGATATAAATTCCTCTATTACTATAGGAACCCATATAAGTATTAACCAAAGTTAAATATATTAATAATGCTAAAAATTTATTATAAAAATTATCAAAGTAAAAACTAAATTAATAACTATCACTACATCAACTATTAATTTTGTTTTGATCTCCTTACATGAGTTTCACCCCTCTCACCAAAAGGGGGCATACATAGGTACTATTTCTACAAACTCATATACACAAGCGGAAATTAGCTCACTAAAAATTTGATATGTGTTATAATTTTAACTCAATTTTTATTTTATATTACTTATTACCTTACATTTTTAGCTCACATAGTGCTTAAAAAAATAAAATTTTCTTAGTACATTATAGTTGGTTAGACACAATATATTACAACTTATACATAATTTATACATAGTATGACACGTGGTTTTATCAGAATGACATAGTTTCTCAGAATATACTTAATTATTTGAATATCCTTATAATATTTTGATATTATCAAATAGGTTTGATCCACTCAGACTATAGAATAGGGTGTTTTTGTCCAAATGCACATAGTGTAAACACCCTAATTTGGTCAAGCAACCGCAACTACTATGTCTATTATTTCTCTTTCACATAAGGTTATTAGTGATGGTTATAGTCCTTGTTTACATGGTCATATTGAGTTTTTTTAATCTTTATTATGTATTATTTTTGCTATTTTTGACACTCTTAGCAGTCACAAGTCACCTTTTCCCAGTCCTAGGGCCCCTAACCTATCTCCCTAAGTTTTGCTTTGTTATGAGCTTTAGGACATTAGCACTACTTTCAAGACAATAGAACCATGTGGAGCTAGTGTCCAATTGTGGCTTCAGTTTCTAATAGGCCCTTTCACTCAATTTTGAGTCTTAACCCCTTCATGACCCTTATTTTATGTTTTTATATCTTTTTCATGACATATTGGCCAATGAATAAGGTATTCTATCCAAAACAAATATCCTCATATATAAAGAGTCTCACAAGACATCTTACATCTATCACTTATTATTTTGGCACTTATTTACATCAAATCAACCAATAGTAAAACTTAAATACTCTATATACTACTCAATTTTCACACTTAGACATTTACATGCTTGATCAAAGGGCCTAGGCAAAATTCATTCTATCATACCATGTAAGTTGATGGTGTGATTTTCATAAGGGATAACTCCTTGTGATATGAGACCCCTAGCATTAGGATTAATATAGAAAGTAGCTAGGATAATAGGAGTTATACTTCATGTGATTATAACATCCTCAAACCCAATTTTTCCTTTCCTTATATATTTGATTAGTTTATTTTTTTCATGTGTGTAAGTATTAATTAGGGTTTTGGAGAATATTAAACAAAAATAGTGACATAGATGAGCCCACACACAATATAGAATCACCTAAAAGACCTTTAAAAACTCTCATAGCTTCCTTGAAAGTTACAAAAAAAACATTAAAAAGGATATTGGTGCCAAAATTAGACACTAGTGCCACATGGCACTATTGTCCTAAGAGGGGTGCTACTTTATGGAGCCAGATCTTGATAAATAATCAAAAGATGAATGATTTCTCTATGTCTACTCAACTGTATCTAGTACCCTAATATGTAAAAAACTCTATGTATCTCTAGATAAGTTCTTTTTCACCTTATGCTTACTATTTTTAGAAAGTTTCATAGAATTAATAATTTCTAATTTTATTCTAATTTAGCAAAAGACCTAGCCTTTTAATCTAGCTTAGGATTTACATAGTAAAACCCTAAAAGGTTAAATAATTTGTTGAACTTATTTTACTTTGAATATTTCTTCAAAACCTTAATTTCCCATAGGGCTTACCTTCTCTAAATTTTTTACATTTAATTAGGGTTAAAAAAATCTATTTATTTTTTACCTAACCTAGCTAATTTCATTAGTATTGTATTAATGTTTCATTTATTTAATTTAATTTAAATATTTGAAACACAAACCTAAATCAAAACCGTAGATCCACATAATAGGTCCTTATACACACAAACATTAGAAATTAGGGTTTCAATCACATTCCTATTTTCTATTACAAAAAATTATTCAATAAATCACACATTGCACACATACTTATGTTAGATTATATTCTACCTCTTATGCATTTATTATTCCTTATTTACACTATTTTTTTGGCAATTTTAAAATGGCATATAAAAATTCTTTTACCCCTCATCCACTTGATGCACTCCTGAATTTCTTTCAAGATTATAATAATGAATGGACTAATTTTCAATATTATACATTAGAGCATAATAATGACTTCATTTATAATGATGATGATTATTGTTATAATGATGGATATGAGGATTATTATGAGCATTAAAATACAAATGAACATGAGGATATATTATATACAACATCTTCTCTTTCCTCTTACTTCTAAAAATCAAACTAATAATATAATGCCAAAAGAACCTCTTGTTAGTAGAATTTTATTCCAATATGATCCTATATTTTCAAATACTTTTGCTACTTCATTATTCAAATTAAATCAATATAAGTACACTACACAAAAATAATTTTTGCATGATTCAAGAAAAGTAGATAGGAACATTGCATCTTATTTACCCTTCTCAATTACATTTGAAAAAGCAAATAAAAATATATTACACCTTTTATTAATGCACAAACTTAGGTATATGAAATTATTTCATCACCCTCATTCACATTTCAATCTCAATGCAGTGATTATTTACAAAAAAATAGATAATATACATGTCTCTAACTCTTATCATATATGCCATAATGTGTAAAAATAAAACATGGTTGTTACTTCTCCTTCACTTGATTCCAAAATAAAAAGTGATAATCATGCTTGCATTTCACAAATTACTAGTGAAAAAATGTTTTTCATTACACCTCCACATGATGATACATTGTTTAGACTTAGTAAAAATTTAAAATATTCTTCTTCTCTTTCTCTTAATGAGCATGTGGATGATACTTCTTTTACTCTTAATACTTCAAATGGATTAAATTTTGATTTTTATGAACCATAGGATAATGATGATTATTGTGATTATGATGAAGATGACATAGAATATACACCTTATACTTCTTCTCCTACCTCACATATCTCTCTTGTTCAATCCAAAAATAGGCCACATGTCAAAATACATACACACACACTTAGTATTATTATTGTAAAAGATACCAATGAATCTCCCTTAACCCCCCTTTACACAATAGAGCCCATTTCTCAAAAAAACCTAAAAAAGGGTGGTAGATCATTTCTCTCTAACCAGGCCCTAGGTATTACACCTCTAAAGGTTATTAAGAGCACATTAACCCTTTCTAAACAAGATTATCAATACAATGTTCCAATAGATAAAATCATTAATAAAATCCAAGTATTAAACCCATTGATAAGTATAATATCATTTCACAAGTGTTAATTTATTTAATGCATGTTATGGGTACTTTGAAATAAAAATGACATCATCTCAAGTTAGATAACAAAGCATAAAAATCTCAAGCTGGGGCCAATGTTATACATAATAATCCTATTTCATGTATAATCTCAACTATGAGGTTTCCACACAAATTTTAGATACTAGTGTTACCTATATTTGATGGATAGGGAGATCCATACTTACACCTTCAAGCTTATAAGAAAGCCATGACTCATATTACAAATAATCTAACTATACTACAAGGGTTTCTAAAGTCCCTAAATGTGAAAGCACTAGATTAGTTCCACCATACAATCCCTAATGGATATTTACATACATATGAGGAACTAGAGATGGTCTTTCTCAAGCATTACATATAGAATAAGGGACCTCTAGTCACACATGGGATATTTCCTTCATTACATTAGGTTGAAATAGAGACTACATCATAATACATTCTATGGTTCAAAGTTTGTTTGCATTAGCTAATTTATCAACCAATAGATTTATAAGTACAATACACTTTTGCTAGAAGTTTAATCTATCCTTTCAAGGAGAGATTGTTATATTAGACATATATTCAATGTAGATATAACATTAGAGTCATAGTTGGGACTAGTAATTACACAATTAAAGGTATATTTGGATATATACCCC